>JAKRZT010007888.1:0-62449 GCA_029582215.1 Solanum sparsipilum
GTTAGACCCATTTCCCACTCAATTTGACCCCCTAAACAAGAATATGAAGTCGGATTTTCGAAAAACGAAACGGATTTTGAGATATATGGAAATTACAATTATAGGTGTTTCCGAAGCACATTTTCGGGCATTTTTGGGGTCGTTTCACCATTAGTAGACAATTTCTTCTCCTCTAAAATAGTCCTCAAATCCTTGGCCTTTAGTCTATTCAATGATCGGGGTGCGGATACCTGAACTGGTGGCACCGAAGAAACCTGCTCAACAATCGGAGCTGGAGGTGGAGGTGGAGGAGGAGTAGGCGTCACTGGGATCCTAGCTAGATTATGTAGAGATTTGGAGCGTAGCTCCCATCTCCTAGTCTGGAGAATTTGATTGTCTTTCGGTTCAGACACGGAGGTCGTCGATCTATTACTCGAGTTGCCCTCACTTTCTGAAGTAGTGAGGTGGGTGGCATAGATGCCCATACTGTCTGAGATCTCCCCCGCTGGCATTGGTATTACGGGCCTCTTTTCCTTGCCTTTTCCCCCTTTTGGAGGATATTTTTCCTGTGCAGTCCGGGAGGGTGCAACACCCTCATTGATAGCAATGCCCTGTGCACACTTTCAGGGCGGTTGATTTCTCCCCGCAACCTTTTGTCTAGCCATACCTACAACAAAACATCAAATAGATCAATACGTTAGAAGCAATTCAAAAAGTTATCAATTTTGAAAAATATGTAGGAAAACTCACTGAGTAGTTCGCGAGTTGCCGAGTAGTTCGCCAGTCGCCGAACCCATTTGGCGAGCCAAGTCAAGCTTGCCGAATGTTCCAAAATACAAATTCTCACAAGTTGGCGATGTCAAGGGCCTTTCGGCGAATTGCCGACACCATTCGGTGAACTAAAAGTAGCTCGCCGAAAGTTACAAAACAATTTCTAAAAATTGGGGCGCAGAAGGGAGATTTAAAGGGGTAGTCGACGAGTCGCCAAGTGAACTTAGAGAGCTCAGGCGTATCGCCGAATGTTACAGAATAATTTCCACAATTTTGAAGGATAAGAAGGTGATCCAAGGGTCATTAGGCCAACCACCGAACCATTCGGCGAGCTGGACCCAGCTCGCCGATCAGTCTAACGTGCCAGATTTTGACCCCGACCTTCAATTTCTAACCCGCAGCCCACGAGAACAAAATTAAACACCTATTCTATGCAATTAAGCCCAGACCCAATACATTAATGACTTCGGAGTACTCAGACTTCCCTTGATTTGTCCAAAATTGACCAATCAACGTCTTTTTCCCTTAAGAATGATGTCACCTGCTCTATCATTGGGCAAATAAGTCAATCAAATCAATTGGGGTTACTTAGACTTCACCCATACCAGACTCAACACTTAATCAACACACACCTATAATTTTATCGTGAAAACACACGAGATTTCCCAATTAAATGCTAAAACTACTAGACGAAACACGACAAGGGCACACATTACCAACAAACATTCAAACAATCATTACTACGCACATAAATCAACATGACAACGATCATGCAATTCAAATTACTAAAATTTAAAGACGGGGTTCAGATAACCAACCTCAAACTTGAGTAAGTGAATGCTAGGCTAACGAATTGAAGCAAAATGCACAAAAGTTCCCCCCAACAAATGATCCAACATGGAATTGCAAGAAATGCAAGTACGGAAATCTAAAATGCGGTTGTGAAAGTGTAAAAGTCAGAAAATATGAAATGAGGGAGTTTTTTTGAATTTAAAACGGTTCATCCCTTCTTGACCCTTCAATGCAAGCTAGTCTGTAATGGTCACTTATATCGCCAACCCATTCGGCGATGCGCCGAATGATTCTTTTGTCCACCGAGTTTTACAGAACCTCTAGCTAACTAGTTGGTCCAAACATCGATCTAGATCGGGCTAGCCGAATTGTTTGGCAAGTCGTCGACTGGTATTTGGGCTCGCCTAATTACTCTTTTCCCCAAAGTTTTAAAATTTCAACCTGCACATTCAACACCCATTAATTAAACAACAATAGTAAAAGCTCAAAACATGGGTTGCCTCTCAAGAAACGCCTTATTTAACGTCGTGGTACGACGAGGATACGCTTTCAAGGTTTATTCTTTGGGTTAACTAATGTATCACTGTGTAGACCCCTTTTTTACTTCGATTTTAATGAGATGATATTTGGCCCATCTGCGTTTCCAGCTATTTGATGGACACCGAGTGAGAAGTAACCTTTTGGTTTAGAGTTGAGATGTCCTTTTTCATTTCTTTAAGTACTTTGTCCGACCCTTCCAGTTTATTGAGAATGCGTGCAAGCATATCTTCAGTGCAAAATTTTTTCGGATCAACCCTTTGTTGTTTTGCCTTTTGACGTTCATGGGGAGGTACATATCTCTCTTTGTTACCATCTCACTCCCTCTAGTTTGCACCACAGTCACTCCACTGCCTATCACGGTCCTTCCAACCTTTATCACATTCTCTATGCCAACCTTGGTTTCCACCTGGCCTTGGATAATTTTGGCGGAAACCTCCTCCCTGATTTGCTAGAATGTGTACTTCTTCATTGTACAACGCTTCAAAGTGAGCATCATCAGGATTTACTACGCTAACTCCAACTGCATTCACAATAGCCATGTTTTCATCCTGCTCTCGCTCCTTTTCTATTTGTTCCTTTTTCATCCTGAAATTCAAAGTAGACACTTGATCCTCTCTAGTATACCAAGCTCTGTTTATCTTCGTCATCCCATCAAGGAGAGTAAACACTATTTCAAAAGGTTGCTGCATAATTCCTCCTTGGACAAGCTGGCCAGCAACACCTTTGTTGACCGAATCTAGACTCTGGTAGAAATGTTGTAACAACACTTTGTTCGAAGTCCATGAGTTGGAAATTGGAGTAACAACTTCTGAAACCTCAGTCATGTTTCATGGATTGGTTCACCATCCAAATGTTTGAAGCCTTGTATATTATCTCTCAATGCCATCATCTTTGAAGGAGGGAAAAAGCTTATGTAGAATGTCTCGGTAAGCTCTTTCCAAGACATAATCGAGTCCCTCGGTAGATCAGCTAACCACTTGGTTGCTTCCCCTATAAAAGAAAAAGGGAACAGCTGGAGCCGGACTGACTTATGTGAGATGTTCTTGAACAAAAATGGACCATACACGTCCACAAAGTTTTGGATATGGTCACGGGGATCCTCATGAGCCAGCCCTTTGAATAATCCTCTCATTTGCAATAGTTGCAACATCGTGCTAGTCACATGGAATACAACATTTCCCACAACCAGAGGTAAACAAATAGAACCTAGAACACCCAATTGAGCTTTATTGACATCATTCAAGTTACCGATGTCATCTTGATGTCCAAGTTGGCTGGTGTTACTTCCGTTCACTCTCATTTCGTTACCTGTTCAAAAACAACAAACAACACACACAAAACAAAGTAAGTCAATTCAACTACAAACAAGACTAGATCATGGCTAAACATCACTAAAAGAATTCTAAACACCACTCCCCGATATTGACGCCATTTAGGATAACGCTCAACTACACTTCATCCAATTCTAAGTGTAGGCGATCGCAATCTAGTATAAACCCAACGAAGAGTTTGGGTCGATCCCACATGGAATGACACGATAGATAATTCAATTAAGAAGTAAAAGGCATGTTCTAATCATTTGTAGTAATAGAAATTATCAAAACCATTGAAGTAAATTATAGGGGTTGAAAACTAGTGTCAAATGGGGGGATTAGGATTGTCCATTTAAAACTACTAAAACAGAAGAGTAATCAAGTAGGAAAGGATCCTTGGGGATGTGATCGATTAATTGCCAATTTCACTATATAGATGATTACTAATTACCGAAAGTCGCTGAATCTTAGTAGGTAGACTAGACTTTAGATGTAATAGCCATCTCTCGATCAACTATCCCGAATCAAGAGAGTTCTCTCGAACCTCGAGAAGTATAACAATTATACACCACCCAAAACCTCAATTGATCTACTTTCTCGAGCTAGATTGGTAGGATCGAATTAAGACTCACTTTCTCAAGATGATTCTAGAACAACCCAATCACTACAATCATCAATTGATAAACTTAATTCTAAAACCTCTTTCTCAAGAAAGCATATAATACTGTACTAGAATTGCTTTTGCAACTACAATTCATGAATTAAAATTCAGTTATCAATCGAACCCACTTCAAAATAACAATTAAATCAGTAATCACTAACACCCATAAACTAGTTGAGACAATTAATCACATAATCACACTCCCAAGAATGGGAGTTTTAGCCATACATTATAAAAAATAGGAAAATATTACCAACTATGTTCTCCATCAGCTGAGTAACAAAATCCAAGTCTTCACAATGCTTCAAATTAACTTAGAATCAAAACCCAACTTAAAATTCTACTCAAAAACTCTAAAAACAGTGTTTAGGATAAAAACACACAAAGTTAGAACTCTCAAACACTCAGAACATTCGCTTAAAATTTTGGAACTCCTGAAATCTTTTAAAATTTTGCATTTATACTCTTCCAGATTTTCAGCTTTTGGACCGGTCGACGATATTAGTCGAGCATCGTCGATTAGGTCGGCGATGCATCAAATGTCCCTTTCCATCTCCATCTTGACTTGCCTTTTCACTATTCAGGCCCTGTAACTTTAGGCGATCAAAAGTTTTGTCGCCGATCCATTCGGCGGTTCACCGAAGGTCCATTTCCATCGCCAAGTTAGCTTTTCCCAGGGCTGGCACGCTGTAACTTTTGGCGAGCTAAAGAACCACTCAGCGAGTCACCAAGTGGTCTTGACGATAGTCAGCTTTCCTTATCTTCAGCTTTATTCAACTTTTCCATTTTTTTTACTCGGTAATGTCCTTGCCTTGCTCATATGTAATGTCCTTGCCTTGCTCATATGCCTTCATACCTGCAAATTAGCATTTAAACATTAGTTTAGAGCATAAGATAGGCAATGAGGACACTACAACTATGATTATTAAGCCCTAAATGAGTTGAAATCTCATACCCATCACTATTCGATCAAGTACGTATTTTAAAACATATTTCCCACTTATTTCATATTTAAATAATTTAATCAACTTTATCTAAATTATCATATATTTTAGTATCGAAGAATTACAAAATATTGTAATTATTTTGTTATTATTAAACTATTATATTATCGATAGTTAAACTCGAAATAATTACTTATTTATTTATTTAAATGTTTTAAAACTCTGATGTGTTTACTTTATATGAAAATAATATATTATTTGTAGTATTTTGTTAATTGAATAACATTTCCTTAAGGCGAAATGACATGCTAAGCCTTTATACTTTGCTCTGTTTGTAAGTTGGACCCTTATACATACAATTTTGTTAACTAAACCCTTAAACTCACTGTAACACAATATTTTAAACTGTTTCCTTATCCTATGTGTATGCGTGTGGTACACTCATTTACACGTAGGATTCCATGTCATTTATAATGACACATAATAAATTAAATATTAAACAATAAAAATAAAAATAAAAAGCATACCCTGGAAATTTTGAACATTATTTTCTCCATTTTTGCTCTCAAATTGAGCACCAAATTAATGTCAAATGAGTGGAATTCTTACCTATTTGACTTGAATTTTACACTATTGGTTCACAAACCCAACAAATCTCTATACAATTTTAAATTTATTTCATAGATTTACAAAACCCATTTGTTATTCCTGAAGCTTCATCAAGCTTATCAATGAAGTTTCAATTTTGTCAATACCACTATCACCAAAGAACACACACGAATTTGAGCTTTTAAAAGAAGAAATATGTCAAAACGAAAAGAACTAGGAGGAACGTTGATATGCAGCAAAATTAATGAATTTTGAGAAAATATTTAGGGGTGGGACGGTGTGCGGGATGTTAAGAAGAAGAATGGAAATGGTGGGTGAATCCAAAGAAAGAAGTGGAATGGATTTGAGAAATTGAGTTCGGGTGTGTGGTGGTGGGAGGGGGGGGGGAGGGCAGCGACAAGTTGCTCTGAAGAAGATGGCCTCCCCTTTTTTTTGTTTTTTTAGGTGTTATCATTTATTTATTTTTTCAAATTTAATGTTTTTTTCATATATATTTTATACATACTTGCTTTAAAACGTGTGGAATCACGCATCATTCCAAGTTAGCAATATTAATGCCACATGTGTTCAGTCAATGGTTAGAGGTGTTTAATATATTGTGTTTCAGTGAGATCAAGGGTCCAGTTGGCAAAGTCGTAAGTATAAGGATCCAATCTACAAACGTAGCCAAGTATAAGGGCCTCTTAGACCATTCCGCCTTTCCTTAATTTTCCTCCAAATCATTTAAATTTCAGCTTATTCTTTTCTAATATCTTTCAATCCTAGCCTATTCAATTCCAATTCTATTTCAATTATAGCCACCTATTCATTTCAATTCTAGCCTTTTCAATACAATTTTGTTTCAATTATAGCCAAATTCGGACCAACTCAATCCAAATATCAGAACATAAGTTTTAAATCATGGCCGTCAATCTCATCTTCTTAATCTCAGCCTTTCATCTCAACATCAATTAACGATATGGATTAAATCTCTCAAACCTTCCTATTATATTTCTAAAAGACCCAAGCCCTAATTTTTTCCTCATTCTTCTTCTCCTTCACTCAGCCTACCACTCCTTCCTCCCTTCTTCCTAGTTCGCCGCCTCCAACGAGGACTGGCGAAACAAATCAGTTGCCATTGGCGTAGCAGCAGTCTGGCATTGGCAAAGCCACTAGATGGCTACCACCATTTGCTCTTCCCCTCTCCCCTTTCCCTGCTGACCGGCGACAGCCGCCGGAGGCGTCACCCTCTCATCTCTTTTGTCGCCTCTCTCCTTGTCTTTCTCTTCCTCTTCTCTTTTTCCCCTTCGTCCGGTGAAATAAACAACAACAATAGCTCCACGCAGCGAGCGAAGCAGAAGCCTCAAGCCAACAACTCCGGTTAGCAACCCCAAGTCGGCGCCTCTCTTCCTCTCTCAATTTTTGAATGAAGCAAGCAGCAAAAACTGTTGTCCATGCAGCCGGTGAGTACCAACAGTGTCACAATCCAGGGGTACCACCTAGATATAACATCGCGTATAGAATCCCGAAGGACTTCATATAAGCCACTAAGCTCTTATAACATAAGAAATAGAACAATAAGAGTAAAATAATAGTCCAAGTCCAAAACATTATAAGGCAAAGCGGAAGTCTAAAACTCTTGTCTCATCATAGCCATCTAATACAATAGAATGAGATTGGGCCTAACCCATACGTCATGTCCAAAAGAGAAATACAAGAAATATACTAAACAATGAAAGTACGTCCTTGAAGCATGAGGACTCACCAAAAGCTTGGAATATGTCAAAGCAACTTCTAGCCACGAAATTGAGTACCTTGACTGCCTGACCCTATATTTGGGCAAATGTAGGCAAAAGGATGCGTTAGTATAAAATAATGTACAAAGTATGATAGCCATGCATAAAACATTTTAATCATGCTAAAAGGGACATTTCATTTCATGACATGCAATTGACCAAGATAAATATGATATAAGAGAGTTATAAAACATAAGTCATATATCATGGTCAATGCAATATAACTTCATATTTAAAACCTTTGAACTAATATGTGATACTTCTTGAAGTAGCCTTAGTTTATTATTACTTGTGGTGAATTAGCCTTAACCGACATTGAAACCATGTGAGCTATAACATGATCCCTGGTGTCTCCCACACCGAAAAGGGTTGCCCTACTTGCCAAGGAAAGGGCCATGAAATTCTAGCTTAAGTGGATCCACTATCTAATCAACCTATGGGGGAACACAATTATTTGATAAGAAGATTTCTACTAGAAACCCGACCTCTGCTAACAGAGGAGCTTCCATATCATGAGTTTACTTCTAGAAACACGGCCTCTGCTAACGGGAGAGCTTCCATCCCATTATCAATATCCACTCGGTGCTAAGCATAAATCCCACATAATAGTCATTTCTTACGTGACCTCATTAATCATGGAAAGGTTCCCTTGGACAACCAAACCAAACTATTTCATTAGGATAACTCTTACTCTTTGATTCAATTAGGTGAGAAAGCCTTTCAACCTAAGAATCCTTTCTATATGAGAAATTTTTTCACATCATGCTATTATGTGTTTATGAGAATATCCCTTCACAACACAACATCATCATTGGTACTTGACTCTCAAAGAACCCTTAAAACATTTGCATAGATTTCATAAAACAATGCATAAGTCCATAATTTACCTCTTCAGGCTCAAAACCCACTTTAAATCATCAATGTTTAGAAAAAATGGGTTAGCTATGTATTTCATCATAAAATTATGTAAAGCTTGCAATACATGTTCAATTTCATAAAACTCTTCCTTGAAGATCAAAATCCCACGCCATATGATTAATAACTTGAAAACATGGGGATTACATGAGTTCATGGGGAAATCATCATATTTCATCAGTTCATGCATAAGAGATCATAATTAAATCATTAGAATCAACAATGAAAAGAACCCATGAAAATTGAAGAAAACTAGAACTCAATTAGGGAATTCTACCTTTTGAAATAGAGGAATTTGAGAACTCCATGGATGAAAACTATCATACCTTGAATCCAAAAGCTAGCCTTCAATGGAGGAATCGAGACCTTGATTGGAAACCCTAGGTTGAATTTTCTTCTTCTTCAAGTTTCTTAGAAAGAGAAATATTTGGAGAGGAGATTTCATTTTCTTTTAGGAATTTGGAAGAATGAAGTGATCATGAGTTAATTTTGGGGTTGAAAAAGCTTATATATGGGTCTTAGTGAAAGGTAAAACGACGTAGTATAGGAACTAACTAATTAGGAAAAGACCCAAATACCGCTGAAACTCAACTGCCATCAGTGACCCACGAACCATCACCGACGATCTAACCAACTGTAACGATCCGAGAGTACCCCCTAGTCGTTACTCGCGTATTCGACCTCGAAGAGGTCTTATACAAGCTCTTAGCATTCGTCATAGCACGTATCATAGAATAAAATCACGGAAAATTTAAAACTTTTACTTTGGAAGTTCAACTTCACTTCATATATGAAAAACAGAATCTAACTTCATCACAATGTACCATCTAGACATAGAAGTATCGAAAATGGGACTTAGCCCTTACATCAATAAAAAGTCTTAAAATAGGAAAGTACAACAATGTCTTTCAACATAAGCAAAGAACTAAACATATAAGCTAGATCATAGGGTCTTGTCCTCGGACATGAGCACTCACCAACTTGGGGAAGCAACTCCAAGTGTCTTGAGAAATAAGCTTGAATCCTCAACGGCCCGAACCTAAGTGTTTGGGGAAAAGGGAGAAAATATGGGTTAGTACAACAAATGTACTAAGTGCTACTATGCATAAAAACCATTGAAACATGCATAAAATGACATTTAGTCAAAACATGCTTGTTACCAAGTAAATCCAATATGCACACAAAGTAAGCATCATAGTCCAATCCAACATAATATCATCCCAACATGTAGACAACCCAAACAATACTAGTGCAATGCAAATAATAGAACCCCATAACCCTATACAAAGCCAAGTATCACATTAAGCAACCTACTTCATGCATACATTCATAAGATCATATCTCATCATAACTTACCATATTCAAAATGATCATACATAACATAGCTTCAACATACATAAGTCATAATCATCATAATCATAAGAGAACACTACTACAACCATCTCTTAGGATCCCACAAGTGCAATGTGCAAGAGAAGTCCCATACCCTCCCTTACACTATGTAGAAACCCTGAAGAAAGCCCTAGTAAGAGTTCACACCTTTCATACCTTCATTTACTTTTATTAGGGAAATATTGCAATAACCGACATAGACCATGAAAGCTATATGGAATCCGGTGTTCTACTCCCACACCAAAAAGAGAGGGTTAACACTTGCCGAAGGTGTAACCATTCGTACATAGCTATCTAGGAGGATCCACTAAGCTAGAGTCCTATGTGGGCACATAGTTAAGGGTCAAGGAGATTGCTTCTAGAAACCCTAGCTTACTAAAAATGAGGGTTTCCATCCTATGAGACAACACATACCGTGGGTAATCTGGACTTGCTAAACGTGAGGAAACCCATGTGGGGAGCTGGACTTACTAAACGTGAGACCCCTATTTCATTTACATGCCCTTTCGGTGCTAAGAATCTAATTCCCTTTTGTAATCTTCTTTAGTCATCACATAAGTTCTCATTTGCCTTTACTAGACTCTTATGTAGACATCTTACCATAATAGCTCATATGTGTTCATAAGTGAGTAACAATCCTTTCACTTTAGAAACACTTAGCAAGTGAGTAAACCTTTCACTTTACATTACACTATAATCATGAGGACTACCTTTCAATCATATAGCAATCATACCATAACATACATACATAGCTAATTTAAGTGTAGAGGGTTAAGGATGAGGAAACTCGGTCATCAAAACCACAACAACACATTAGGTATAGCATCATTACAATCTAAGTAATTAACCTTTCATACTTGAGTTCAAAGAAGAACCAACCTTCATACCTTTTAGCCCTTCTTGGGACATCCATAATTCAATTACCAAACAATTCATAACCAATACATAATACAAGGTAATTCATGAAGTAATAACATAATCAACATCAATATAAGCAATTGACATATTCCCTTCATAGCCTTCAAGGTTTCGTTCAAAGACTCAACCCTAATTTCATAGAAATTATACATAACCTAGGGTAGAATCATCATACAAACATGAATTACATAACATCACATTCAATTAATAGCCTTCAATCAATATCCAACACAAACTAGGGTTAGAATTAGGAAAAGAAAGGGAAACATGGGTCTCATGGGCAATTCTTCAAGAAACCACCAATAAAACATAAATTCATCGATAATTGTTCATATAATATCAATCAAAGTCAGTTTATAACATCAATTTCACTTTAGAAAGAAGACCCACATTTTTGGATTGAAACCTAGAAATTGGAGATTTTGAAATTTATCTTGAAGGGGCCTCTTGGGGAAAGGAATCCCAAGAGTGATAAACAACCATAACTTATTGATGAATTAACCATGAAAATTTGAGTTGAAACCTTGGAGAGTTGGTCTTCTTCTTGAAGCTCCAATCTTCTTCAATGGAGTTCTTGAGGAGATGTAGAGAGAGTAGAGAGAAAGAGGAACTTTAGGTTTTCATCTTTGGGGTTTTGTGTTTGAGTGATAAAAGTGAGGTAAATTGACTTAAAAATCATTATATACACGTCCCCTAAAGTACCCTAAATACCTCTCACTTAGTTGGACTCTTTATTGCAGTAAAAATTGATTTCTGAATTTCTGCATTTTCGTCGCGGACTTGCTGTTCCCTGAAGATATTTGGAATTAAATTTCGAGACAGTAGAGTCCGCGACACGACCGCGTTGTGAACAAACTTTTTTCTCCTTGGGGGAGCTAGTCCGCGACGCGGAGCTATTCCCACCAAGTGCAATTTACAAGCTGCCTTGGCAGCTTGCTTGGCCAAGGTTGGGGTCCTCCTCGGGGACCTTAGGGTGGCCCCGGGGTGTTGTATCCAAATGTTTTGACCCTATAAACATATATTTACCTAATTTAAATCTTTTTACAAGATTATACCATCATACGACACTCCAAACCTGCCCAAAACCTAAGGACACACTAGAACACATTCTTCTCTAGTTTCCGGACGTCGTGGTCGTTTCTTGATGTTTAGACTTTTCCTCTTCCAAACCAAGTCAATTGCATTAATTTAGGTTTATAAACATCATTTTAACTATTTTTAAGTCATTATTCACAAAGTGAGGCTCTAACTTAAGTCATAGAATTTCCGGGGTGTTACACTAACGGTCCATCTTGAACACTCATGGTTGGTGGTTAGAGAGTTTTGGCCTGACCTACGGTGCTTGGAACATGGGGCGTGGACCCATCGAGGGCCCGTGAGTCGAGCCGTGATTCATGGCCTGGGCATATTTATTGGTGGCCTTTCCACGGGCCCACCTACAGTTCGTGGTTCAACCCACGGACCGTGGATGGCCTGCGCAGATGGCACCTATAAGATCTGCAAATTTTGCTAAGCTCCCCTCTTTTGAATTCGAGATGTTACAAGCAACAGCTTCGACAAGAGACCCTGACTCTGCGAATCTCTAACGCTAGCGAGGGAAACAACATCAGCGAATGATAACAATGACAAACACCCAAGTCTTAGAGATTCTTACCGATGGATCGGATATTATGATTCTAAGACTTTGTTTGAATTCTTTATATTGCTTTTGATTGATTTTACAATCTGCATGTTATATATTTTGCATTGATTTCCTGATGTATTATGTGGACACGACAAATCGTGTGGTTTGTTTGGATTCTTAATGATTCCATCTCCTAACCCCTCATTTGTGCACTGAAATATTGTTCAAGTTTACTGATTCTTTGATTTGTTTGATGGGTTATGGTGAAATTGTTATGTTTGCCTAAATTGATACCAAATCTGCTCATTAGTTCGATTTTTTGATAATTTTGACACAATTCTGATGTACTGATCTCAATTGTTAGCCAATATATGTTAACTCGTTGAGAAAATTCTTGATTTCTGGAAATTAGTCAATAGTAACTAGTAGATTATTAATTTAATCCAATTATGGTTTAGATATAATAATAAAATGGTCTTGTTTTTTTAGTTGGACAACTTTTATGCTCACTTCATTATACAGTGATATATTTAATTTGACTAGATGAGCCCCAACACTTGTTACTTGATTGATCAGTTAATAATTAATTTAACAATTTTTAATAATCTTCGAATTGAATTCTTTTACTTTGCCGTTTAAGAGTTATTTTAGGCTTACCGTAAGTTATTGTAATTGGTGACTTGAAATTGATTTCTTTGCCATATATAGTTTTTCCATATTTACTTGTTTGACTGTGATTAAAATAATTATTATATATGATGTGGATTGCATAACTATTTTCCTTCCCTGGATTAGTTTTCTGTACCTAATTTTGCATTATTTAATTTTCTAGTTGCTCTTAATTGACCATCTGCCATAATTAAATTTAGAATAGGTTCCTCTATGTCTTATTTCAGTATGAAAATATATATATTGGTCGGTTTAGGTAAAATTTCTGGCTGATTTTACACTTTATCTGTTTAAGGAAATAATGTAATTGATCCCTCCGCTATAGGCAATTTCAGATGTATTTCTTGCTGGTTTAAATTTGGTAAAAAAACCTTTAATGATTTCGTGCTCTCTTATTTAGGAAAATAATATTATAATTGATCCCAAACTTGGGCTTTTCCTTTTTTTTGTTTCCTCCTCTTTACTATATAAAGTGGCTCTCATTCTTATTATTCTCCACAGTTACACACTTTAAGAATTAGCAAAAACACTCTACTGTTGAAAAGAAAACAAGAATTCTGGTAAAGCTTTGGATCATTCTTTGTTGTCTTGTTGTGTTGCTGTCAGAGTCCTTTTATAATAATATATGATTAAAAAGAGACTCTTATATGTTTATACCTTGTATTGTTTTTTATATTTCCTCATGTTAACAAATTGGGTGTTAATAACTTTTCAGCATGTCTTATTACTTAGAAGCCATGCCTAGGTTACAATAATTAAGTGAAATATGTTAATCAATCAATTTTAATAACTTCAATGTCTTAATGATTTTGGTTATGCTATAAAATTCATTTCTATAGCATTTCAACTAGATTTCTATGTATCTGGGTTAGAAGTTATGTTCATTGGCTTGCATTAATTCGTTGTTGCATATATATGAATTTGGAAATCATGTTTAGGATCGGATTTTTATTGTTAGCATGTAATTAATTAGTTAAATTGTTCTAGGGTTAATTAAATTAGCAACTGATTAGACATTATGGTTATTTCAAAATGTTAAATTCTCATAAGGCCAACATATAGATATCTTGTTCATAAGTTAAAATTAAATCTGAAATAACAAGCTCTATTTGTAATAATTTGTGTTTTCGCTCTTAGATACAATGCCTATAGGGTCCCATATATTTTTAGCATGCTTATATAATAGAGCTAAAGACAAATTTGTAATACCAATTGATCTTAATCAATTAATTTGGCTCGTATTCATTCTTATTCAAACTGATCTGCCCTGTTTAATTTCTACTAACAAATTTCTGTACCACTGTTTTGATACTGGAAGTTAATTGATAAATCATTTTCTGCTCTAAAATTATATTTCCTGCGCCCTTTAAAATTAATTAATATGTTAAACTCTGTCTGTTTAGTATTATTTGCAATAATGCTTAGTTGTTTGCACACACCTTCGTATAAGCCCTTTCACTATTTATTTGTGTTTGCAAGCATGTTAATTAAAACTTAGAGGCCAACTTGTGATGTATGTGCTATGTGCTCGTCCAAACTGTTTTGCCTGATGTTTATAGGGCCTAATTAGGTACCATATATTTTCTTTAGTCTAAAACCTCCCTAATAGTAGTCCAATGTCTATTGGGCATTAAGCGGGGACGCTAAACACCTTCTAGGATATTTTACATGTGGAATGTGGGGTACAGGTAGTTAGGCCTCTTAATAGAGATGGAAGTTGACTTGAGCATAAAAAAATGACAAACTCTGATTTTGTCTTTTGAATAATAATCTGAGCGCTGATCTGTAAAAGGGTGTTAATTTAGGTTTTCAAAATTTCCCTTTCCTTTTCCCTTTTATTTGTTTATAATTATAACAGTTTGGGGTAGTTTATTAAATAAAATTAGTTTTCTTCTATATACTAGTGCATTTTTTGTCTCCTCGCTTATCTCTTAATTTATATTTGTATTAATTGTTTAGTATTTTTTTATTTTATCACCTAGTTCGCATGCTTAATTAATTAATAAATAGTGACTTTGATTCCTACATGTAACCCTCACTTAAATTTTATGAGATATAGCTGGGACCCACAGCTGTGGACCTCGAGGGGTGATTAACACCTTTCTCTTGAGGTAATTTGAACCCTTACCCGATCTCTGGTTCGTTGACCCTTTAGTTAGATTTAGTTAGGTTAGATAGGTGCCCTAACGTGCCTTAATTCGTTAGGTGGTGGCTCTTATTTTCGAACAAACCCAAAAGAGTTGTTAGGTCGTGCACCAAAACCCATTTTAAGAAAAAGGGGACGCGACATAATGACGAATCTGTCAGGGATATAACTAGGTTCTTAACATTACATGTTTCATGCTTATGTGGGGTTTACTTTGTTTGGTTATTTCATTGCTTGTTTGGTCATTAACATGCTAAGTTGTTATTTGCCTCTCCTTGTTTATTTTCTTTCCTTATGTATTGTTTATTTCCATGTTTAATCCCTTTACCTTTTCCTTTTTGTTTATTTCCATGCTTAATCTCGTCCCTTTGTCTTTATTTGTTTACTTGCATGCTTAATCCCATAGCTCTTTTTTTATTTACTTGATCCTTTTATATGCTTATATGTTTATTTCCTTTTTGTTTATTTATGCATGTATTTATGTATTTACTACTTTTATTAAACTATTTATGTGTTACTGCTTTCTATCTATATGCTAAATGTTACCATTTTGATAGCTGCCATTCTGCTCATACTTCCCTCAATTGGGACCCTTTTTTTTCTCGTGATGTTGTGCCTTTGTACCTCTCACAATACTCTAATCCTCTTCAAATACCCACACTATAGAGAGTCGAAAGATGCGTGGCAGAAGCGGATAGTATTAATACTGTGAAACCACGAGCCTTCTCGCATAGAACACCTTCAGTTCATGTCTACGCAACTCTTAGAAAGCTCAATTAGGTCATACATGCTGCATAAAACCTAGGTTGTTTGACCCTTGGTGTCAATCCACACTGTTATTATCCACCCTATCGCCTAAAGGTCCCTAACACCCCTTACACAAAATGCATATTATATGTTAATGTGATCATAATAATTAATTTAAGCCAAGTCATGCCAAAATAGAGTTTAGAATTTGTTTGCTTTGTTTGCAGTGTTATAATGACCTATCCAAATTTTGTCAACGTTGAAATGGCAGTAGATGTGAATCCCAAACTAAGAGTATGGTGAAATGACATTAAGTGGGATCATGAATTGGTGGTTGATAAAATTTTAGGTGGCTTAAATTCACTCATCTTTGTCACACGAGACCCTTACTTAATCAAGGGTCTACTGAATTTTTGGGACCCTATGAGGATGGTCTTCAAATTTATTAATTTTGAATTGGTTTGAAATTAGTGGCTTCATCGACTTGCCATACCATGAGTGTCAAATGCCCTATTAGCCATAATCAAGGGAGTTTCTAGAGAGCCTAGGAATGAAATCCAATCCAATATTAACTTGTTTAGATCTTGGGTGGATTTCTTTCAAATTTTTGTATGCACGCTTCGGCTAAGAAGACATTTATTACTCTTTTATTGATGAATTTGAGTACTCCGCCGAGAGATGGGAAATATATCACTCGAATGTTTTTTGCCATTGCACTATTAGGTTCCTTAGTTTTCCCTAAAGAGAGGTAAATATTGATGCACGTTTGGGTTACGTGGTTCAAGATTTAGCTCAAAGAGAGGGTGAACCTAGAAAAACTATAGTGCTCATGATCCTAGAGGAGATAATGAGAAGTCTGTCGGCATGCGTCAATGGCAGAATATTCTTCGAGGGATGCAATTGTCTTCTACAATTGTGGGCTATTGAACACTTCCACAGACACCTGACACGGTAGATCTCTTCCTTGGTTATGGCAACAAGATTGATAATCACCCAAAAAGAATGGAATTCTTTACCGCCCCTATCGGGATCAAAGACCGGGTGATGTATTTGAAAGGACTTAACAATTATTGCATTCAATGGTAACTCATTGGTTGTCCACCTCTCATTCAACAGTAAGAGGCGATAAACACTGTTTCATTGAGCTTATTGGCTTAAAGGGCGTCAACCATACGCTCCTCTTCGAGTACTCAAACAATTTGGACGAACTCAAGTAATACCACTCCGATCCAACATGGATAAGTTTAAGTACGACTTTGAATCAGATAATCTGCTAGTCGACAACATACTTCGAAGATGGGAGCAGGTGGTAACCATTACTATGGGTGCATGGCGGGCCTTTTGTACACTTGAGTATTGCATATGGATCCTAAAAAAGGCTAATGGCAGAGAATTACGTGGGGAAGGATACTATGGGCTCACCGATGAAAGACAAAATATATGGGCACGCAACTTGTTGAACATCGGGCATGAAGTCACTCCGTATCCAAAAGAGCTAACAACACCAAGCTCTTGGGATCGATATCTTTGAGATTTCAAATTTCTAGGATAACTTTCCCATGTTACCCTTTTTCCCTTTAGTTATTTTCAGTTTCATTTTCAATTATGATGTAATGGTTGAATTTTATAATAAGTGAAAGTTGGTTTACTTCCTCTCATCTAAACTCCAAATTGGCAAATAAGGCTTGAATCAATTATTGTGGTTCACTTATGTGTCGTCTTAGGCCTACCTCTGGCTCAATAAGGCTCCTTGCATTTAGGGCGCTTATCTTAAAACAATGTGCTTGTTATCTCAATATATGCAATGTTCTAACTTGGTTTTTCTTTTGAATTTATTTTTATTTTACCCTTCCCCAATGGTTGATCTGCAGACCATGATTTACCACGCACGATCAAAGGGCTCTCTTCCTTCTCTTCCAAGTGAGAATCGCAAAGGAAAGAAGAAAATGACTAATGATAAGGCTATAGGTAAAACTATTGAAAAGAAGCGTTCTTCGAATAAGTTGGTCTCAGGTTTAGAACAAAACATAAGGGAATTAGAAAAAGATATATCTGATATGTGCGAGTGGGACAAGCTGTTACTCTCTATCTATCCCTCTTTTGAAACAAACATGGATAAGCAGCCTGTCACAAATCAAGCCACTTTCCAAAATAATTCTCCACCTATGTACCAAGCTTCATTCATCTCCGAAGGAATACTCACGTTTCAAATTATCAATATCCTCCCCAACATAACACATATGCTTCTAGACCTCCCTATCTTACTCTGCGCCTACAAATTCCTACCTTACAAACTCCTCGGTATCAAATACCTCCGCACCAAGATCCTTGGTATCGCGTGCCGTTCATACCATATCAGTTTCCTTTCGTATCAAATGTGTTTATTCCAAAAACCTCCTCTACCATGCAAACAACTACCAATCCCATCCACAATGTCAAAACTCTCACTCAACAACATATCCACAAAAAACTATTCAATGCTACCAAGAAGTCCATCAAAATTTACGCTTCTTTAGCTGAATCCGTAGACCAACTCTATGAAAGGCTTAAAGTGGCTGGTTGTGTGCTACCTATCCCTGCCAAGAATCCAGGAACTCAATCCAAACAATATGACCCCAACAAGATTTGCTACTATCATTCAGGGATGAAGGGACATACTACTGAAACATGTCGTGCTCTGAGAGACAACATCCAACAACTGATTGAGGCTGAAGTTATACATTGGATAGACTATACGCCAAAGGAATCTCATTTGTGAACGGCGAAAGTTATTTTAATCAGTTTCCAATGAAGGCTTGTGCCATTTAAGTTCAAGTTTTCTAAATTTAGGGTCCATCAAGTTCTGACAAGGAAAGCATCAATGTGAGCATATGGAGAATAAATTTTGGTCAAAAACTTTCATTTTAACTATCACTTAAGATGCTCCGTTTAATGTCTTGAATTATGCTCTTTTACTTTATATTTGGAACTATGTCAGACTTGATTCCCGTTTAAGAGGGGGTATATAGGCGCTCCTATGGACTGGGGCGAAATTTTTGAGAGGGTTTCAAAAATTTCAACAGAAGCATTTTTTTCTATCAAGCCATAATACTGGGGCAAAATTTTTGAGAGGGTCTCAAAAATTCCATCAAAAAGCATTTTTCCTTACAAATCTCAATACTAGGGCATAATTTTTTAGAGGATCTCCAAATTCCATCAGAATATTATTAGCTTACAAGTCACAAGATAAGAACGTCTATCGAGAAGACTTTAACAATCCCCATTTTTTATGAATCATGAGACTGGGCAGAAATTTTGAGAAGATCTCAAAAATTTAGAAGAAGAAACTTTGATCTACAAAAAAAGCATCAGAAAGTCTAAAGTCCTACACTGGGGAAGGAAATTTTGAGGGGACCTCAAAATATTTGACGACATTGCAAAGGTTGACCTTTGAGTAGACATCAAAGGAGCATACTATGCCAAATCAGGGATACAGATCAACATCCCCTCTTATAAACTAGCGATTTTTTTTCTTTGAATGCAGAAAGATAGGTACATATACAAAGTCCATTTCAGCATCGCCTGAAGGATCAAACTACCGTTACATTAAGCCCGATAAATCGCCAGTCAATGGCACCCTGTCCTTCCAATATAATGAAGGTTCAAGGTACATTATTCAGAGCCCAAAAATTGCCAACAAATGGCACACAGTCCTTTAGATAAGAGGAAAGGTTAATCTACTATATATTGAGACCGACAAAGCGCCAGTCAAAGGCACCATGTCCTTCCATTAGGATAGAGAGGAAAGCTACATCACTCAGAGCTCGAAAAGCACCAACAAATGTCACATTTTCTTTTCGATAAGGCGAAGGACCAAGCCACTTTACACTGATCCCGACAATCACTATAGGACGAAGGTTTATAAGTTGCTCTATGTTCTCACTATATTGTGCCCGAGTTGCATTGAGCCTGAGATATTGCATGAGCCCGAGAATTGCATATGCTCGAGATTGCATTGTGCCCAAAGATTGCATTGTGTTTAAAGATTGCATGTGCCCGATATTGCATGAGCCCGAGAATTGCATTGAGCCCAAAGATTGCATGTGCCCGATACTACATTGAGCCCCAAATTTCCATTGAGCCTTAGATTGCATTGTTCCCTAGATTGCATGTGCATGAGATTGCATTGTGCTCGAAGATTGCATGTGCTCGATATTGTATTGAGCCCGAGATCGCATTGTGCCCGAAGAATGCATTGAGCTAGAGATTTGCATGAGCCTCATATATCGCATGAGCCCGAGAATTGCATACTCTTGAGAATCACATGATCTCGAAATTGCATTTGCCTGAGAATCACATGATCCCGAAATTGCATGTGCTAGAGAATTGCATTGTGCCCGAGAATTGCATGTGCCCGATTACATCTGTACAAAGTAACTATCGAATCAAGTTACAAGATTCTCGAATTACATCAAAACAGATACGCTCTCTTTGCTCATTATTTATATTACGAAGGCATCATCGTCCAAAGGCATCATCTCTCATGGCCTACAGACATCATCTCATGGGCTAATGATTTAATTTTTGCTTATCAAGTTCCAAAGCTGTCATCGTCCAAAGGTATCATATCTCATGGCCTGTGGACATCATTTCATGGTCTAAGGATTTATTTTTTTCTTAACATGTTTCGAAGGTGTCATGGTCTAAAGGAATCATCTTCCATGGCCCGCATACATCATATCATGGCCTAAGGATTTCATTTCTATCTATCATGATTCGAAGGTGTCATAGTCTAAAGGCATCATTTTCATGGCAACATACAACATTTTCGTGACCTAAGGATATAATTTTGCGTATCATAGCCCTAGACATCATCTTCATAGTCTTAAGGCAAATTTCATGGTTGATCTGAGAAATTGCATCATGTTTACATTTACCATTTATTTGATATACCTGCCCTAGTCATATTATTTAGTCGTATTACAAGCTACAGATTTGATGAGACTGATATATTACAGGCGAGACTAATTGCCCTCTCAGCTACGATTATCATGCTTACATTTATTGCAACAAAGACCCTATCAGTCCTTTTCTACTCATATTACCACTTTTCATATGATCATTGCTCTTAAAACCGGAGTCGTTCTATTCATATATACCTTGCTGCTCTAATCTTATCGATTTAAGCCACTATTGCTCCCATTTGAATATCATACCTTTATTTCAATTTTTGGAGCCTCTCCTATTCCTAAATCTAGAACAACACACGGCCTGATTCTCGTGATACCAGAGATATGTAGGTGACTTGATACCAAAGTCTTAGCTGTACCCCTTTCCAAATCTATATCGTTTCAATTGATCCCACTGACATCTCTCATCGGTCAGACAAAATCGTCTACTAAGTCAACATCGGTTGCCCAACAATTCATCCTTCACTCTCAAGCAACCAAGGGGAAGCTGTTAACACCCAATTTTGACCAACCTATTTTCCTTTCGGAAGTGCTATTCGATTAAGTACGTATTTTAAAACATATTTCTCCCTTATTACATATTTAAAAATTTTAATCAACTTTATCTAAATAATCATATATTTTAGTATCGAAGTATAACAAAATTTTGTAATTATTTTATTATTATTATTAAACTATTATATTATCGATAGTTAAACTCAAAATAATTACTTTACTTATTTATTTAAATGTTTTAAAACTCATATGTATTTAATTTATATGAAAATATTATAATATGTGTAGAACTTTATTAATTGAATAACATTTCCTTAATATTCCTCCAAATTATTTAAATTTCAGCCTATTCTATTCAAATTCCTTTCATTTCCACCCTATTAAATTCCAATTCTATTTCAATTATAGCCACCTATTAATTTTAATTCCAGCATTTTCAATACAATTTCGTTTCAATTATTGCCAAATTCGGGCAAACTCAACACAATTATCAGAACATAAGTTTTAAATCATGGTCATCGGTCTCATCCTCTTAATCTCAACCTCTCATCTCAACATAAATCAACGGTATGGATTAAATCTACCAAACCTTCCCATTTTATACCTAAAAGACCCAAGCCGTAAATTTTTTCCTCATTCTTCTTCTCCCTTACTTGACCCACCGCTCCTTCTCTCCCTTCTCCTCGATTCTCTTTCAGAAACATCTCACAAGAGTTAGTTTGTCTCTGGTTGTTACCTTTATCTTTGATGGGGGAAGCGACCGAATGGTTAGCTGATTTACCGAGGGAGATTCCATTACTACTTGAGATGAACTAGTGAGGCATTGTACATAAGGCTCTTTCCTCCTTCAAAGATGATGGCATTAAGAGATAATATTCATGGCTTTAAACGTTTAGAGGGTGAGCCAATCCATGAGACCTGGCTGAGATTTCAGAAGTTATTACTTCAATGTACAAATCATAGGCTTCCAAACAACATGTTGTTACAACATTTCTACTGGAGTCTAGACTCGCTGAACAAAGGTGTGGCTGATCAACTTATCCGAGGAGGTATTATGGAGCAACCTTTCGAAATAGCATCAAATCTCCTCGATGGTATGACCAAAATAAGCAGCACATGTTACACTTGAGAGGACCAAGTGTCTGCTTTGACCTGTAGGATGAAGAATGAGCATATAGAGAAAGATCAGGAGTGAGACCAAAACATGGCCAAAATGATGACCCAATTGGATATTTTGTCAAAAAATATGATGGGCAGTGGGTCTAAAGCTGTGAATGCAGTTGGTGTTAGTGGGGTGAACCCCGATGATGCACACTTTGAGGCTTTATATAATGAGGAAGTGAATTTTATTGCAAATCAAGGAGGAGGTTTCCCTCCGAGCTATCCAAGACCGGGTGGGAATCAAGGTTGGAATAGAGAGCAAGATGATGGATGGAGAGATCATGACATGGAATGGTGTGACCATGGGACTAATTAGAAGGAATTGGATGGTGACAAGGAAAGATACGCCCCCTCACGAGTGCCAAAAGCCAAAAGCACAAATGGCTGACCTAGAGAACTTTCACATAGAAGATGTACTTGCACGCATTCTCAATAAAGTGGAAGAGTAGGACAAGGTGCTTAAATAAATGAAAGAGGACGTCTCCACACTAAGTCAGACGGTTACATGTCACTCAGTGTCTATCAAGCAACTGGAAATGTAAATGGGTCAAATCTCATCTAATTTGAACCAAGGGGGAAAAGGGATTCTACCAAGTGATACCTTGGCTAACCAAAAAAATGAACCTTGAAAGCATATCCACGTCGGTTAAATAAGGCGCTTATTGGGAGGCAACCCAAGCGTTTATGCTTTTATTACTTTTGATTGAATAAAAGGTGTTGAATGTGCAGGTTGAAAAGTTGAAATTTTGGGTAAATGAGCAGTTAGGCGAGCGAAAAGTCTGGTCGGTGATGTAAGTCATGGTTGCTGACTTGCGCGCGAATTGAAGAGTAAAAAAGGCCTAACCATTTTAAATTCAAAGATCTCTCTCATTTTCATACTTTTCAACTTCCAACTTTCACAACCATATAGTTTATTACTTTCGTACCAGTTTTCTTGCATTTTGGTTGGGATCCATAACTCGAGGAGGATTTTTTGATTCATTGCTTGCATAGATTTACAAAATTTAGGCATATAAGGTTGGTTTTTTGAACCCTGACTTTAAATTTGGATGAAATCGAATGCTTGATCATTATGTTGTTCTTTGTGCATAAATGTTCATTTGTTGAATGTGTAGTGTTATGCTTGCCCATATTTAGTTTAAATCGTGTTAATTGGCCTCGAATAGTGAAATCCCATGTCTAAGCTTGTTAAATTTGTTGGGTTGTGTTGAATTCCTTGTGGGTCTAGTGGGGGTGTGTAACACTGCATAAATTAGTAGGCTAAAACTAGAGCTAAACGTTGGGGTTAGAGTCAAGGAGGTGGGCAAGGGCCAAGGGAGAGGACTAGGGCAGTCCACTCTCCCCTAAACACTGCCATAGTGACCACGACCACGACCACGGCTCGTGGTGGGGACCATGGCTCGTGGTGGGCTAGGTAGTGTTCTTGCTAAGCTGCCCAAAGTAAGACGCTCCCCCACGAGCCACTTGATTGCTAGTGAAGGCCACCATGGGCCGTGGGAGTGGTTGTGGTCTTCACTTAACCTCAAGGGGGGCCAAGTCATGAAGACCTATCCACTACCTCAAAGTCCACAGAGGGGACCACGACTCATGGTCATGACCACGGATCGTGGGGCCTCTCGTGGTCCCTAGGCAAGTCACTTAAATGAAGGGTTATTTTGGGAAGTTCCTTTTTAAATGGGTATTAAGTGAGGTCGTTTTGCCTTAGTTTTATACACCTATATAAGCCTTTTTAAGTAAAAAACCAACCCATTCACCTCATTATTTCCAAGACCCAAATTATATTCCCAAAAGTTCATCCTCTTCAAAAATTCTCTCTAGAACTTCAACGAAGAAGAAGAAGGAAGTTGGATCTAGGGTTCAAGGAACAATTTATTCTCATTAAATTCATTGGATTCCATTGCTAAGTTATGGTAGCTCTTCATCCATGGATAGCCTTCATCAATGGAGTTCCTTCAAAACCCCAATTTCAAAGATAGAAATCCCCAGAAGTTCGGGATTGATTCCAAAGTTATGGGTTCCTTTCAAAAATGATTCTAATATTTGAATTAAACTATATTATGTAGGATTTGATGGTTTCCCTATGTTTTTATGTTGAATTCCCCAAGAACCCATGAAGTCCCCATATTTCTCAAAGTTGATGATATGGTGTGAGTCTTTATTGATGAAAGGTGAATTGTATGAATTGATGTATGTGGTGATAGATTCACATGAAATTATGATTAAATCCATGTCTAATGCTTTAATTCTAGAAGTGTTGATTAAAAGTAGGTTTTAACCTCAAGGAGGTAAAGTCTAAGATAATGCTTGTTTTATGAAGTTTATGTAAATACTTTAATGATGCTTTGAGAGTGAAGTATTATTCATTATGATTAGGTTGTTGTTGTGGGTTGATTGAAAGGTTATTCTCATGAACTCATAATGAACATAATGTGAAAGGTTTTCTACATAATGAAGGTTCTAAGGTTAAAAGGCTTTTCTCACCTAATTGAATATAAGAGTAAAAGTGATCATGAATGGTGATAGTTGCTCACGCATGGTCTAAAGAGTTATTCTAATAAATTAACATGGATTAAATGTCAAGGACATCCCTCCATGAGATATGAGTTAAAGTAAGACTTAATAAGCTATCTTGTGGGATTTAGGCCTAGCACCGAGTGGATATTGAAATGAGATGGAGGCTCACACCTAGTTGAGTTTGGGCTTCCAAAATAGGAACTCTCACCAAGTAGAGTTTGGGTTTCCCAAAGTATGTCTCATGAGATGGAATCCCTCACCAAGTGTAGTTCGGGTTTCCTAGTAGAAATCTCCGTATTCCATAACTACGTACCCCATAGGAAAGTTAGCTAGTGGATCCAACTAAGCTAACAAACCAGTTCTACCTTAGGCAAGTAGACCAACCTTAACGGTGTGGGTAACACCGGAGGGATCATGTGAAAGCTCACATGGTCCCATGTTGGTTAAGACTATTTCCCAATTAGAACAAGATTATTAATGAACTAACACATGCTTGAGAAAGCATCTCAAAGTGTTCAAACAAAATGGACTAAGACATGCTTGAAGAAGCATCTTAGAGTGTTCAAGATAATAAAGAACTAAGATGTACTTAATGAAGTATCTCATAGTGTTCAAAGTAAGGAGGAACTAAGATGTACTTAAGGAAGTATCTCATAGTGTTCAAGAATAACAACATGAGTAATGAACTAAGACATGCTTAAGGAAGTATCTCCTAGTGTTCAAGGGCAACAAGATAAATGATTAACTAAGATATGCTTAAAGAAGTATCTTGTAGTGTTAAAAGTCCTTAGAGATGATGTTGGCTTGACTCAAAAGAAGGATGAATATGAATGAGGACTTAAAGTGACTTGCTTAGCATGGGTGGAATTATGGGGTCTTATCCATGCATTGCACAAGCATGCCTTACAGTTACTAATGAAGTGGTTCTCTGATATGTTGTATGCTTAGCTTGGATTGTTGTTATAGCTTCCTTCCTTGAGATGTTTGACTAAGGGTGAAGGTTTCCTTGCCTATGAGAATTAAGCTAAGGATGAGATCTAAAGATGGTAAGTATGATTATGATGGCCTAAAGAGGTTTACTTAGCATGTGTACGATTTATGGGGCCTTATCCATGCCTTGCACAAGTAGACTTTGAGGGTGTATATGAAATGGTTATCTTATGTTATGATGATCTATATATGAGCTATGTTTATGAGTTATGTTTTCCAACTATCTCTATGATGATGTTCAAAATTGGCATATAGCATGATTCATAATGAAATGTCCCTTTTAGCATGTTTTGAAGGTTTTTATGCATGACTATCATACTTGGTGCATTTTTGTACTTACCCATGATTTTCCTACATTTTTACCAAGTGTAGGGTCTGGTTCTCAAGTGATCATCGTTGTGACTAGAGCTTGGATTTGCTTATTCTCCGAGCTTGTTGGTGAATCCTCATGATTCGAGGACAGTGTTTTCACATTGTAGTTTTATTTCTTGTATTTACTTTTTGGATTATTTCGTATGGGCTAGGTCCTATTTCATTAAAAGTATTGTAATAGATGGCTATATTGAGACAAGTCAAGACTTTCACTTTGCTTTTATGAAAAACTTTTGTAGACTAGAAATGTGTTTTACTCTTTATTGTTCTACTCTTATGTTATGATGTGCTAAGTGGCTTACATGGAGCCTTTCGGGATTCTATGTGCCTTGTTACATCTAGGGGGTACCCTTTGGTCATGACAGGGTGAAGTCGGAGTAACCCCGAATTGTGGTAATTGTCGGATTTTGCCCAATGATAGAGTGGTTGACATCATTCTTAAGGGCAAAAGACGTCAATTGGCCAATTTTAGCCAAATCGGGGGAAATTTGAGTACCTCGTGGGCATGGATAGTATGTGTCTGAACCTAATTGCATGGAATGTGGGTTAACTTTGTTTTCGTGGGCTGCGTGTTAGATTTTGAAGGTCGTGGTGAGAATATGGTAGGTTGGACTACTAGGCGAGCTGGGTCGAGCTCGCTGAGTGGTTAGACGATTTCCCTAATTACCCCTAGATCGTGTTTTAATTCTCCATTTTTTGAGGTTTAAGGTCTGTAACTTTCGGCGATATGCCTGAGCTCATCGAAAGTCCCTTCTGATCGCCTTTCTGCGTCCCAAATTTATTAAAAATATTTAATAACATTCGGCGAGCTGCCTCTAGTTCGTTGAATAGTGTCGGCGATCCACGAAATGGTTCTCGACATCGCTAACCTATGCTTTTCTTTGAAATATTTTACTCTAGAACTTTCAGCGGGCCCGACTTGGCTCACCAAAGGGGTTTGGCGACTTGTCGAACTGTTTGGCGAGTCTTACTGTGCAGTTTTCAAACTTTGATTTTTTTTTGAATTGCATCTAATGTGTGTGGTATTGTTTTGCAGAAATGGCTAGACCTAAAGTTGCAGAAAGGAATCAACCGCCCTGAAAATGAGCTAGATGGATAGTCATCAATGAGGAGGCTGCAGCGTCCCGGGCCTTGATTACCAAACTTCATCCTAAAGGGGGAAAGGTAAAGGGCAATGGCCCTATGCAAGCCACAGAAGTGGAGGGGAGCTCCGATAGTGAGGGTGTCTATGCTACTCACCTCACCGCGTCTGAGAGTGAGGGCCACTTTGAGGGCAGTTCTCTGGTCTCTGTCTCTGAGCCAGAAGATGATCAGCTCCTACAGGCTAGGAGAGCGGAGCTACGCTCCAAGTCCATGAATGATATATCTAGGATCCCAGTGCCTCCGACGCCTCCTCTTTCTCCTGCTCCAGCTCAGACAGTAGTGCATGCCCCTCCACAAGTTCAGGTTCCTCCACCTCGGTCACTCAATCAACTAAAGGCCGAGGGTTTGATGACTATTCTAGAAGACAAGCGGTTGTCTACTAATGGTGTGGTTGATTGGTACCCAGAAGTTTGGAGTACCCTGAAGTTCCACAAGTTTGAAATGTTCACTAAACCCGAGGCCCTTACATCCCTACTTGGGTCTGAGAGTTTTAATCGGCATATATGGAGTTGGTGTCGAAGGGAAAGAAAAAGGCAAGTGCGTTTAAACCGGTTGACTATGTGATGGTTATGCGAAAGAAGGTGAAGTGTAACAACTCGGATATAAATGAAGCACTCGGGTATACACTGAATTTCATGCATTATTATATAGACAAAATCCAGAAAAAGACCCTTGATGATTTGAAGGGTTGGTTAGTGCCGCTGATTTCTAACACCACACCACGGTGGATTGAGGCTGGTGTTCCTATTAAGAAGAATGATCTGAACATGGCAGCTAGATTCATCAGCAACACTATCATGCCATCGCAGAATGAGTCGATCCTCTAGCACCCGAAGGCTGCGTGTTTGGGCTATATCTTGGATCAGGGGAAGCAGAATTTAGGTCTAATCATTGAGCAGGAGATAACCATGAGAGCCAAGCAGAGCTAGATCTCTCTTCCCTTTTCGGTGCTGATCACCGAGTTGTGCAGGTGGGTCCGTGTCCCCATAATTGAGAAGATGGATATGGAAGTGACTCCCACTTCCTCTACTGACATTCGACGGATAGAGGCTGAGTACATGCACGATTAGGTCGATAGGAGAAGAGAAGCACCGATAGATACGTCTCTGGTAGTTATTGTTGACATGTTGTCGACTGAGGCAATACTTCCTCGCCTATACGTACATCTAGCCCCTCTACTTATGCACCTCCTAGTTCATATGTTGTACCCCCTCCCTCTGCTGTTGCTGCTGCTACTGCTTCCCAACCCCTATAATCCAGGCCATGCTATACAAGATGGGCCATCTGGCCCAATCTGCTAATGTGTGTGCCTCTCGGGTTGAAGCCGCTGTGCCTGGGATGATAGAGCGGGTAATTGTTGCTGCCTTGGCCCCGATTAGGGCTAAGATGAGAGCTGGAGCTGATTGATGGCCACCCACTTGCACTAGATGCCTTTGTTGTAAGGGTAGAGACTTGTGAGCAGGGTTGGGGTGATTCTGCTACTGTGACTACCTTGAAGCCTGATGTTGCTGGATTGAGGAGAGATATGGATGAGCTGAAGTCCATAGATCTGTCGATGTTGTTTGGAACTGTTGAGATTCCCGAGGTCCCGAGTACATATGTCCCTACCAGTTTAGAGATTTCTCTGGCTACTATGACCGGAGATGTTAATAGAGAGGACACAACTGTTGAGTCTGTGGCTGAGACGGACGAGGAGGAGCTTGGTGTTAGAGACGTAGCTATGTATGATGATTTAGCAGATCTAGAGGGAGCCAAGATTGAGATAGCTGTGCATGATTCTTTGAGAGAGACATTTATGGTGGCCTCTAATGGAGCCAAGGATGCTGATGAACTGGTCACTAATTCCCAGACAGATGGAGTCATCGACATGTAGAGCTCCCCAAGCTTAGCCTTGCAGGATGACTCTTTTTACTGCATTTATGTTATTATTAGACTGTTTTGTTATTTCTATGCATTTGAGGAAAACTGCTAGACTAGTTTGGCGGGGTAAGGTATTTCTATAATACCTACCGCTTTTGGGTTGTTTTGTGGATATTTATTGTGTTGTTTTGTGAATGGTGAATCGTATCATTTTCTTTATATATATGGTGTTGATCTATTGTGTTCTCCTTTGTTTTGAATTGCAAATGGTTTTGACCCAAATTTTAAAATTTTTCCACCTCTTGATGTGTTTGGTTGTGGCTGTTCTCTTGTAATTTTGAGTGTAAGTTTTGATCAATACCAATGACTTGAATAGTGCTGTAAATTGAACGATATGAGTGTGCAGCTACGATGAGGAAAATCGAGTTACATAGGTTATATATGAACTCCTAGCATCTCATTTTTACTAGTCGATTGATTGAGTCGATCTCTTGTGATGATCATTGCATGCTAGCTGAAGATTGTAGAGTCTTGTTTGATAATTGTGTCGAATGCCATGTGTGGTGAGGTTGTCTTGAATATTATGCTTGGAAATGCCTAAAACTTGACCCATTAGTCCAATTGATTTATTGAATCAAGTGATTGAATGATCTTAGGCCCAATTTGTGAAGAGTGACCCGAAAATTGATATTTTACCTCTTTGTGGCCACCTTGTGAGAGTGTAAACGTAGCTTGACACCTTTTGAGCCTATCCTTTTCTTTGGAAGAAACTTGAACAACTTTGACCTCTTTGTCCCATCACCTATAACCTTCATGAAGTATTGATTTGTTTGAATAGCCAACTTAGGCCAAAAGCCTAAGTTGGGGGTGTGGTGAAAAATAAGGAAAATCAAGAAATGTGAAAAATACGCCTTTGAAGGATCATGATGAAAAATATGGAACCCATCCATGTAAAAAAAATGAGAAGGAAATGAAATGAAAAAGACCAAAAAAAGAAGAGTTTGTGAAATACAACTTGTGAAAGGAGCAAAAGAAATGGGGTATCCAATGAGTCATTCTTAAATGAATAAAAAGGTGGATTGTGAACATCATAGAATGTGAAAGAGAAGGAGAAAATATTATTTGAGGCCATACTTCATGAAGGTAAAAGCCACTAAGCCAAAATGATCATACCTTTACACTAACAAGCCTTGAAAGACTTTTGTGATCTTGAGTGAGCTGATAATAATGTTGATTGGAAAATAAGGGCAAACCTATGGGTAGAGTCATGCATGTGTCCATCTTTGGGACTGTGAGAGTTGTATTTGATTTCGAAATTTTAAATTGTTGATGAACTTTATGTGATCATGGAATCATTCTTGGTGTGAGGGCATTTGAAAGCTTTTGTTGAGCTTGAACTTGAATTTGAAGCTAGCATTGTGAGCTTAACTCCATTTGATAATGGTTAGTCACAATTTGAAACTTAGAGTGCACAATTGAACATTGCATGCGAAATTTGAACCTCTTGTGTGCATTTGCGTTGAGTCTTGAGTAGCACTATTTCTAGACATCCTTGTTGAACTGATTGATCTTGATTTTTACTTGAGGATAGGAAAAGGTTTAAGTTGGGGGCGTTGATAAGTCTGAAATTTTGACTCATATAGGGATTTATTTGCATAGTTATATTGTCATCAATGCCTAATTTATGCTCTAAATGAATGTTGAAGTGTTGATTTGCAGCAATAAAGGCGAAGAAGCAAGGCAAGGACATTACCGGGCAAAAAGGAGCGAAGAAAGCTGAAGAAGTTGAAGAAAGACATTCCTGGTGATCACCAAAACCACTCGGCGAACCGCTGAGTGGCTCTTTAGCTCGCCAAAAATTCCAGCGTGCCAGCCTTGGGGAGAAATTTACTTGGTGATGAAAATGGACAGTCAGCGTACCGCCGAATGGATCAACGACCTCGATCCTGCTCGCCAAAGTCACAGAACTCTGAGGTTGAAGAAACGAGGCAAATCGGTGATGGAATGGAGCCATTGGCGCGTCGCCGACTTGGTCAGCGATGCTCGACTAACCTCGCCTAGTGGTCCTAAAGGCCAAAATTTGAGAACGTATAAATTAAATTTTAAAAAGCAGAAAAAGGATCCAATCATTTTCCTGAGTAATTTTTCCATTGTAGAACTTTGAGATTTTGATTGAGACTTGGGTTTACTTAGTTTTAGGAGTTTTCTAGTGGATTTGAGTCGGGTTTTTGATATTGAGCATTTTGGATCATTGTAAAGACGTTGATTTCAATACCCAGATTATGGAGAACATAATTGGTAATAACTTCTTCCTTTTTATGATGTGTGGCTAAAACCCACATTCTTGGGGGTGTGATCATGTGATTAATTGCTCTAATTAGCTTATGGGTTTTGTTGTTTACTTATTCACATGCTTATTTGAAGTGAGTTTAATTGATAGTTGTCTATTAATCCATGAATTGTAGTTGCAAATGCAGTTCTACTTTAGTGTTCTTGGCTTGCTTGAGAAAGATGTTTTTAGAACTAAGGTTATCAATTGATGATTGTAGTGATTGGGTTGTTGTGGGTTTAGCTCGAGAGAGTGAATCTTAACTCGATTCTACTTATCTAGCTTGAGAGAGTGGATAAATTGAGGTTTTGGGTTGTTTGTAGTGTTACGCTTGTCAAGGTTCGAGAGAACTCACTTGAATCATAATAGTTGTTCCAGAGAAATCTATTGCATCTATAGCCTAGCCTACTCACTAAGATTCAACTATCGTTAGTAAATTTTAAATACCCATATAACGAAATTAGCCTTTAATCGATCACATCCCCAAGTACCCTTTATCTACTTGATTACTCTCTTGTTTTTCTAATTGTTGTAGTTGTTAACTGACAAACCTAATCTCTTCATCTGACATTCGTTGTCAACCCCTTTGATTTATCTAAATGCTTTCGATAATTTCTATTCCTACAATTGAGTAGACCACGTTTATAACTTCGTAACTAAATTCTAGCTTGTTTCACTCCCTGTGGGATCGATCCCAACTCTTTGTTGGGTTAACACTAGATTGCGACCGCCTACATCTAGTATTGGATGAGGTGTAGTTGACCATTTATCAACCGCTCTCATTTGTTAGCCAATATATCTTAACTCGTGATATTTGCGGGTTCTTTAGTTTTCTTTCTTCCCCATAAAGGAAATAGGGTAATTAGGTGGTATACAATATGTATATGTAGGTGATCGAAATCGCCCAGGTCAGTGAGGACTCACTCACTCATCTACTCCTTATTAAGTAGATTATTAAGTTAATCCAATTATGGTTTATATATAATAATAAAATGGTCTTGTTTTTTTAATTGGACAACTTTTTTGCTCACTTCATTTTACAGTGATATATTTAATTGACTAAATGACACCCCAACACCTGTTACTCGATTGACCGGTTAATAATTAATTTAACAATTTTTAATAATCTCTGAATTGAATTCTTTTACATTGCCGATTAAGCGTTATTTTAGGCTTGCTAGAAGTTATTGTAATTGGTGACTTGAAATTGATTTCTTTGCCACATATAGTTTTGCCATATTTACTTATTTGATTGTGATTAAAATAATTATTATATATGATGTGGATTGCATAACTTTTTTCCTTTCTTTGGATTAATTTTTTGTACTTAATTTTGCATTATTTAATTTTCTAGTTGTTCTTAATTTACCATCTTCCATAATTAAATTTGGAAGAGATTCTTCTATGTCATATTTTGGTATGAAATATATATATATATTGCTCGGTTTAGGTAAATTTTTTGGCTGATTTTACTCTTTATCTGTTTAAGGAAATAATGTAATTGATCCCTCCACTATAGGCAATTTCAGACGTATTTCTTGCAGATTTAAATTTGGTAAAAAAACCTTTACTGATTTCGTGCTCTCTTATTTAGGAAAATAATATTAGAATTGATCCCAAACTTGTGTTTTTCCTTTGTTATGTGCCCTCCTCTTTACTATGTAAAGTGGCTCATTCTTATTATTCTCCACACTCGCACACTTTAAGAATTAGCAAAAACACTCTACCGTTGAAAAGAATACAAGAATTCTGGTAAAGCTTTGGATCATTCTTTATTGTCATGCTGTGCTGCTGTTTCGGTGGATATCTCTTTAAAAATACTTCATTGCTAATAAATATTTCTGCTTGATTGGTTTGTGCTTTCTTCATTAATTTAAATTTCGTCTTGCATCATCTATTATGAATATTGTATGTTTGAAATAAATAAAAGAAAGCATCCTGGTCAGTTCTCTTCTCCCTTTCTATATGTGTGATGATAGGTTCTAACACACCTTAATTCTTTCCACAGTTGTGGACCTCGAGAGGTGCTTAACACCTTCATCTCGAGGTAATTTTGAACCCTTCAATTAGATTTAGTTAGGTTAGATAAACGACAAGAATAAAAAATCTTGATATTGTCTTTTAATAAAATACAAGGTCAAATGACACTATTTATATAACCTTATTTTCTGAAGTACTAATTGAGGCGATTATACCACATGCACCCTGATTGTTTTAAGTTGTATAACGACTTTTCTAATTTAATTGAGGAAATTTCTTGAGATTTTGAATTATGTGCTTCAGACGTTTCAAGTCCTTCTAGAAATTTCATTTGAATTTCATTATCAAGTGAACCGTAAAGATAAGTTGTAACCACATCTATCAGATGTATTTCAAGGCTTCCATGTACAACTAAATCGATGAGATATTGAAAAGGTATTGCATCCATAACTGGTGAATATGTTTCTTCATAGTCGATATCGGGTCTTTGAAAGAATCCTTGCGCGACAAAACGTGCTATGTATCTTACAATTTCATATCTTTCATTTCTTTTTTGTACAGAGACCTATTTATAGCCAACTGATTTTACATTATTTGGCATTTGAACTACTGATGAGTCCATGATTTGGACTAATTTAGGGCTTTATTTGGATAGATTTCGTGTCCTCAAATGCTTGTTTTGTGCCAATAACTGATGTAAAATCCTTGATTTCCATGTATATGGATTGAAGAACGAAGCATGAACACTATTGTACAAAAACGAACAAAGCAGCTGAAAGAACGAAGAATAGAAGGCCTAGTGATTGTCGAGTCCATTGGGCGAGGCGCCGAATGGCCACTATCTCACCTAAAGTTCTAGTGTGCCAAGCCCTGAAGGAGAAAATCAATTTGGCAAGAGAAATGAGAAGTCGGTGTGTCGCCGAGTGGTTCCGCAAAGCAGTGTTAAATCGCACAAAGTTACAGAACTTGAGGATGCTAAAGGAAAAAGCGAAAAAAGTGATGGAACTGACCAAAGGGCGAATCGCCGAGCTGATCGGCGATCTCGACTTACTGCGCTGAATGGTCCTTCGCAGCATTTTTTGGCGACTATAAATACATTTTCAAACATTATGTGTAGTATCAATCAAATTTTATTCTGAACATTCATGAGAGTAATTTTCGAGTTTGAACTCTGAGTATTGAGACAATATTATTCCTTAGCTTTGAAGAATTGAAGTTTTCCATTTTGAGAAATTGGAAGTGGGTCTTTGAGATTCTTCAATTTGGACCTTTGTAAAGACAAAATTAATCTTACCCAGTTGATGAAAACAAAATTTGGTAACGATTTCTATAATTTTATGATGTCTAGTTAAAACCCCAATTCTTGGGGTGTCATTATGATGTCTAGCTAAAACCCCAATTCTTGGGGTGTCATTATGTGAGTTGAACTTACTTACTTTTAGTTTTGGTTTGCTAGTTTGTGTTTTGAAACAGAGAGTATGAGTGTGAACAGAAGCAATGGTAGCCAAGTTGGCCACCAAGATGACATCGACAACCTCAACGATGTCACTGAGCAAAATGCTAATGACCCTCATCATATGGGTGGAATTGGTGCCATTCACTTACCTCTGACTGAAGGGAACGCTGTGTTCCATATTCGAAGTACTATGTTGCAGCTCTTGCAATTGGAGGGGCTGTTTGGTGGGCTGGCTCATGAGTATCCCTATGAGCATATTAGAAACTTTGTTGATGTTTGCGGGCCGTTCTCTTTCAAGAACATATCACAAGAGTCGGTCCGATTGAGGTTGTTCCCATTTTCTTTAATGGGAGAAACATGTAAGTGGTTGGCTGAATTGCCACAGGAATCAATCACTTCGTGGGATGAGCTTGTCACCACATTTCAAGTGTGATTTTTCCCTCCTTCAAAGATGATGACTCTTTGAGATATCATCCAAAGCTTCAAGTGTTTGGAGGGTGAGCCAATTCATGAGACTTGGCTGTGATTCAAAAAGTTGGTGCTACAATGCCTAACTCATGGTTTGCCCGACAACGTTTTGCTGCAATATTTTTACCAAAGCCTTGATTCTGTGAACAAGGGTGTAGCTGACCAACTTTCTTCTGGAGGTTTGATACACCAACCTTACGTTATAGCAGCCTAACTTTTGGATTGAATAACCATAATTAATCGGGCTTGGCACACCTACGAAGATCAGGTCTCCCCTCTCACATTTAAAATGACCAAGGGACAACTTGAGAAAGACCAAGAGAGGGACCAGAACATGGCCAAAATCATGACACAACTTGACATTTTGTCCAAAAATGTCATGGGAGCTGATGCTCAAAGTGTCATTGTTGTGGGAGTCAAGTGTCTTAATCCTGATGAAGCCAAGTTTGAGGCATTGTACAATGAAGAGGTGAATTTCCTAGCCAACCAAGGTGGTGGTTAACGTTTAAACTACCCGAGGTAGGGTGGCAACCAAGATTGGAACAGGGATGAAGGTTGGAAGGATCATGATAGAGGGTGGAGGGATCAAAATACCAATTAGAAGGATGGGGAGAAGGATAGGTATGTGCCTCCCTACGAGCGTCAGAAGCCAAAGGATTCGGAAGGTGGTCGGTCGGAGGATATGCTTTCTCGTATCCTCAAAAATGTTGAGGGGTCGGACAAGCTTTTGAAAGAAATGAAGGAAGATGTGTCGACACTTAGCCAGACGGTTACCTCCCATTCCATCTCGATCAAGCAATTGGAGACCCAAATAGGTCATATCTCGTCTCATTTAAACCCGAGACAACAAGGGGGTTGCCTAGTGATACTATCGGCAACCCTAAGAATGAGGTTTGAGCGTGGACTTGCGTTGTGCCGTGACGTTAACTAAGGCGCTGCTTGGGAGGCAACCGAAGTTTTATTTGCTTTCTTTTTGAGTTTCAAATAATGGTGTGTTGATTATGCAGGTCAAAGTGTGGAAGGTGTTTGAAAAGTGCAGATTGGCGAGCGAAAAGTCCAGTCGGCAACTTGCCAAAGAGGTCGGCGATCCCGACTTCGACCGCCGTTGAACTCAAGACATTTTGAAATTGGAGTCTGTAAAACTAGGTGAGCCTAGGAGCTAATTAGCGAATCGCCGGCCAGATCAGCGATCACGATTTAGTCAGCTATTTGGACCCCCACATTAACTGGAGGTCTTGTAAAACTCATCAAGGTGAATGCCCACTCGATGTGTCGCCGAGTTAAACTTATACCACTGAATTGGAGAGAACTGGACGGGTTTTAAAGGCCAAAGGTTTAAACTTTCAAACTCTTTCACTTTCCCTCACTTTTAAACTTCCAAAAATCACACCCACACAATATTTTCCATATTTTTGCATCTTGTATCTCGTTTTAGTCGTCAAATGTGTGTTCGGATTTGGATTCTTTGCCGCCTAGTTTACAACTTCCCGTATTCGACTTCTAAGGTTGGTTTTCCGAATCCCAAATTTATAGTTAGTGATTTTTACTCATTTGCAAGTTATTTTTTATCTTAGTGATGTATTCTGGGCCTCTCTGAGATTTTTGTTTTATGCTTGTGTGCTTGAAGGCCTGTTTTAATTCAAATATCATGCCAATAATGCCTTTAATGTTAAATTCTTGAATTTTTCCTGATTAAAACTGTTGGGTGTTGCTTAAATGTTGTTGGATCTAGTCAGGTGAAGTCTAAGTAACCCATATTTGTGTCAAATGATGTAATTTTCCCAATGATGGAGGGATTGACATCATTCTTAAGGGCAAAAGTCGTCAAATGGCCAAATTTGGCAAAACTGGAAGAAGTCTGAGTATCCCGAGGGCATGGGTAGTATGGGTCTTAGTTTAATTGAAATAGTGCATGTTTTGATTTTTTTTCGGGGGCAACGGGGATGAATTTGGAAGTTGGGGTTTAAAGTAGGCACGTTGGGCTGTTTGGCGAGCTGGGTCGAGCTCGTTGAACCACCCAGTGGTTCACCGAATTCCCCCTTATCGCCTTTAATTTAATGCTTAATCTTGAATTTGGTTCTATAACTTTCGGCGAGAAGCCTAAGTTCGCCGAGTGCACTCGGGAGGAGGTTGACAAAAGGAGAGCAACTCCGGTAGATACATTTCTAGAGGTGGACATTGACTCCATACCTGCACATGCATCTTTGCCTACTCCGACCTCTGGGACTTCAGTTACATTTGCTCCTACTTTTTCTTCCCAGGCACCTGGTACTTCTATCTCTTCCCAGCCAGCCAAGATTACTCAGGCTATGATCCTGAAGATGGAGCACTTGGCCCATTTGGCTAATATGAGGGCCACCCGATTAGAGGCTGCAGTCCCGTGGATGATTGAGAGTGCCATCATTGCTGCACTGACCCCCCTCCGGACTTCTATTGATGATTTGCTGGCAAGAGTCGCTGCTTGTGAGAGTAGACAATGGGATTCTTCTAAGGTTACAACTATGAAAGCAGAAGTGGCAGATGTGAGGAAGGATGTAGACTATCTCAAGTCTATAAAATTGACTTAACTATTGGAGGCAGTAGATGATGTAAATGCCCCAGAGACTTTTGAGATTCCTTTGGCCACCACCAGAGTCATACATAAGGATGGCACATCAACTGATGAGTCAGAGGCAGAGACCGACCAGGAGCAGATAGAGGTGAGGAAGGAGAGCATATATGGAGACCCTACCAGATCTAGAGGAGATGATTGTACAGTTGGTTATCCAGACATCGCTGATAGTGACGTCTATAGCAGGTCCTAGCAGATCTGGTACTGTTGATGTGACCCCGGGCACTGAGACCCAATATCAGAGTGATGCACCGGGCTCTGATTCCCATATAGATGGAGCGAGTGTTTAGACATGATTTATCTTTACCTCCCTTTCTGTATTCTTTTATTGACTTTTTGGATACTTTATTGCATTTAAGGACAAATTGCTTTTGTTTGTGGTGGGGTGAGGTACTCTCATACCTACCTTTTGTTTTGATGACATTTTCTGTATATATTGGGTTTTTGAGCTATATATTGTGTTTTGATAGTGCTTTTGTGGATATTTGAGCTTGTAGTTCCTTGTTTTAATTGTAAATGATTTTTGGACCCTTTTGAAAATTTTGTGCCACCTCTTGATTATGTTTGAATGTGGTTGTTCTCTTGCAAATTCGAGTATCGATCTTGATCAATATCGATGACTTGAATAGTGCTCATAATAAAAAAAATCAATGTGCGGCTACGATGAGGCCAAATGAAGTTGCATAGACAATATGTGAACTTTTTGCATCTCGTTGTGACTAGCTGGTTATCGAATAAGTCTCTTGTGATGAACATTGCACACTAGCGAAAGTGTGGAGTCTTGTTTTATATTGGTGCCACTACCTTGTGTGATGAACTTACCGTGAACCATGTGTGATGACACCTAGAATTTTCCCCATTGGTCCGATTGACTAAGTGATGCAATCTGTTGAAATGATCTTAGGTAACTTTGAAGAGTGAAACAATTTGACATTATACCTCTTTTTTGGCCAAGCTTGTGAGTGTGTGATCTTTGCTTGAACACTCTTTGAGCCTTACCTTCTTTCTTGGAAGAAACTTGATGCAAATTGTGACCTTTCTTTATCCATTACCCATAATCCTCATGATTTGTGGTTAGTTTAAATAGCCAACTTAGGACAAAAGCCTAAGTTGGGGGGTGTGGTGAAACGAGAAGGTAAATCAAGAAATGCAAAGAAGTCCCCCTTTGATCTATGATTGTTATAAAGATGGAACCCCTCCATACAAAAAAAAGAGAAGAAGAAAAGAAGATTGAAAAAGAAAAAGAATGAAAAAGTTTATGAAATAAATTTGTGAAATTGCAAAAGAAATCGGGTGTCCGGTAGTAGATGGAAAGTGAATAATGGGGTGACTTATGACCATAAATGAGAATGATGAGGAGAAGAAAAGGAAGTGTTATTCATACTACATTTCATGAGGATAGAAGTGACTGAGCCTAAATGATCAAACCTTTACACTCAGCCCCGTTACAAGCATTCAAAAAGGCCTTTTTGATCTTGAGTGAGCTGAAACAAGTGTTGATTGGAAAATAAGGGCAAACCTAAGGGTGAAATCGTGCAATGCGTTCATCTTTGTGAGTGTGAGTGTGAGTGTTGTATGTGATTCCGGAGCTTTAAATTGTTGAACCATTGTGTGTGAATACAGAATCATTCTTTGTGTGAGGGCATTTGAGTACCTTTGTTGAGCTTGAACTTGCATTTGAAGCAAGTATTGTGAACTTGAGAATCTTTCATAATGGCGAGTCACAACTTGAATCTTTGAGTGCACAATTGATCCTTGCATGAGTAAATTGAGTCCTTTTGTGTGCATTCATGATTGAGTCTTGTGTAGCACTATTTGAGACATCCTTTTTGAACTACTGAACTTGAGTTTTATTTGAGGACAAGCAAAAGTTTAAGTTGGGGGTGTTGATGAGTCCACAATTTGGACTCATTTAGGGCTTTATTTGGATACATTTCGTGTCCTCAAATGCTTGTTTTGTGCCAATAACTGATGTAAAATCCTTGATTTCCAGGTTTATAGATTGAAGAATGAAGCATTGACACTGTTATGCAAAAAGGAACAAAGCAGCTGAAAGAACGAAGAAAAGAAGGCCTGGTGATCATCGAGTCCATTGGGCGGGCGAGTTGCCGAGTGGCCACTATCTCGCCTAAAGTTCCAATGTGACAAGCCTTGAAGGAGAAAATAAATTTGTCAAGAGAAATGAGCAGTCGATGTGTCGCCGAGTGGTTCCATGAAGCAGTGTTAGATCGCCCAAAGTTACAAAACTTTAGTATGCTTAACGCCAAAGTGAAAAGGCGATGGAACTGACCAAAGGGTGGATCGCCGAGCCGATCGGCGATCCCGACTTACTGGGCCAAATGGTTCTTCGCTGTATATTTTTTGCGACTATAAATACATTTTCTAACATTATGTTTAGTATCAATCAAATTTTATTCTGAAAATCCATGAGAGTAATTTCTGAGTTTGAACTCTGAGTATTGAGACAATATTTTTCCTTCGCTTTGAAGAATGGAAGTTTTCCATTTTTGAGAAATGGAAGTGGGTCTTTGAGATTCTTCAATTTGGACATTTGTAAAGACGAAATTAATCTTACCCAGTTGATGGAAATACAATTTGGTAACGATTTCTATATTTTTATGATGTCTAGCTAAAACTCCTATTCTTGGAGTGTCATTATGTGATTATGAGTTGATTTAGTTTATGTGTATTACTAATTGTTAGTTTAAATGCTGTTTAGAAGTGATTTCAATCAGTAATTGTGGTTAATATTAAAGGATTGTAGTGGCAAATTCAGTTCTACCTTCGTATTTTTGTCTTACTCGAGAGAGGTTTTAAAACCTAAATTACTGAATTGATGGTCTGTGGGTATTGGGTTGTCATGGGTTCAGCTCGAGAGAGTGAATCCTAAACCCTTTTCCACATATTCAGCTCGAGAGAGTGAATGGACTAAAGTGTAGGTTGTTCTTATTTGCTTGCTATTTGGTGTTCGAGAGAAACCAACTTGATTTGGGGTAAATTGTTCGAGAGAAAGTTTATCCCCACTAAAGTCTAGCTTATTCACAGATTTATAACTATTTACTAACAGTTGCAATTACCCATTTGTCTATATTAGCCTATAATCGAATCACATCCCAAGAACCCGTCTCAATATTGTTATTCCTTGTTATTTGCTGCTGCTGTAGTTGATAATTTGAAACCGAAACCCCCTGTTATTTGATATTCATGTCACCCCTTTGTTTGAATTATGTTTTCCTTCGATAATGTCTATTCATATGATTGGCTTGGTCATATTCATATTTTCCTATTGAATCTTAAACACGTACCACTCCCTGTGGGATTCGACCCCAACTCATTTACTTGGGTTATATACTGACTAACGTTCATTGACTCTTAGAACTGGATTAAGTGTCTTTGATAGCGTTATTCAATCAACTACTGGTCCAAAAACCTTATGTTTAGCAAGCGAATTCAATAATGATTTAACCGCCTCTTTCCATTTTGGCCAATCACATATTCATCGACAGTGGTCGACAAATTCTCAGTGTTATGCAAAATGTTAAGTGCAACGTTATACACAAAAATATTATCCATCATAATCTTTTATCGATTCAACTTTCTGCCATTTTTAGAAAGACATATTGATAGTTCTTCATTTACTTGAGAGTCAGGATCATTGATCTGTTCAAGAATATCAGTATTAATTAGATCTTGAATCTCTTCGTGAGATTCTTTTGTAGTATCATTTTTCATGCTTCTTTTTTCTAAATTTTTTATCCTTAGAACCCAATGGTCTACTATAATTCAGGCGTGTATGAGATTCAAAAGCTACGACCCTAGTAGATGGTCCTATTGGAATATCAATTTGGATAGGTCCATTCTCTATAGGAATATGTAACGTAGTTATCATTTTCAAATTAGTAAATGCATCTGGCATTTGATTTGTTATATTATGCAAATAGATGATCTTCAAGGCCTCCTTTTCACACATAGTGGAACGTGAATCAAAATGAGATAATGATGAAACTTTTTATGCAATTTAACTTTTAATTTCCTTTTTATCCCCTCTTAATTGTGGAAAAGTAGTTTCATCAAATAAAAAATCTACAAATCTTGCATTGAATAAATCTCTCGTCAATGGCTCAAGATACTGAATTATGGCAGGTGAATCAAATCCAACATATATGTTTAACCTTCTTTAAGACCCCATCTTAATGCGTTGTGGTGGTACTACTGGCACATGTACAACACATTCAAAAATTTGATGAGCGATATTTGGTTCATGATTAAAAACAAATTGTGATGGAGAGTAGTTATTATAATAAGTTGGTTTGAGACGAACAAGTGATGTTGCATGTAAAATAGTATTGTCACACCCCGAGCCTACACCCTGGACGGGACTGGCACTCGAGAACCATTGCTAGCTCCAAGTGAACCCTTGGCCTAGCTTACTACTTAGCGGAAGACTTTACTCAACAAAGATAAATACACGAAATAACTAGAATGTTGTAAAGAAACATTGAACTTGCCATTAAGAAAACTCAAGTCTTATAATCAAAACAACAGAAATGCATAAGACTAATGAACTACAATTGTCTAACTGTCTGTGAAGCCTCTAATACTATAAGAGATGTCGGGACAAGACCTCCGATCATCGTAACAACTGAAATAGCAAGGCAATAAAACGAAATCCTCCCGAAATCAAGAGACTCATCAAATGACTCTGAAATGCTCAACTGAATAAACGAAGCTCTATATGCTGATGCTGTTTACCTGAATATAAATCATAAAGTGATGCAGGCCAAATGACTTCAATACATTGAATGTACGAGCATGCGATGAGAAATCTAAACAACACATAAGCTTGAACTAGAATTTGAAAGAAACACTTACCTCAGCTTTACTCAACTCAATGAAGAAATAAACAACAATAGAGACACAGTTTATATAAATCATTTAAAATAGTAGATAACATCTAAAAGTATTGGAAAATAAAATAATATCTCAGTTGTATATAAGAACACAAAAATAAACTTTTTTTGGGAGATTCTCTAACCGACAACCATCACTATGAGATATGTGATGATAGATCGTCTCGTCCACGCTGCTAGAACTGTCCTATAACTTACCAGGATATAGAACGCCTCAACTAAGTGGATCTACTAGTCTATGCTAAAAGCATTAAGGATCATCTATAAAGTATGACCCTTTCTACCCACATTGTCTACATGTTTTATGGAGACTTGAGTTATTATGAAATCGTCCCCACATCGGTGCTCAATTCTACTCCGAAAATATACTCAACTAATATGTTTAAAAATAAAACTCTTTCTCTATGGTTTTGAGGTCATTACTCAAAATTCTATCTCTTAAAAGAGATGGAACTCAAAACTACTCTTGAAAACTCATTTGGAAATCGGTGTTTCTTCTCATCTTAAATGTGAAAACATTTTCTCTTTGGAAATACTTAGTCCCCATATTACATTTAATGAAGATGAACTCAGATCTAATTTTTTTCCAACTCAATGCTTAAGTCTTAAAACAAGTTTAAAACAATTGTAAAAGGCTTTTGAAAAGACTCTAAGAACCCTCTTGACTTGAATCTTCGCTCTACCTTGAATTTGAATTTTGGATTGAAGGGTTATGATCTCATGTTATAGATTATCTGTCGATCTTTAAACATACCTAGGAGTGTAGAAAACAACTAGAAAACATATGTATGATTTGAGGGAATTCAAACGGAAAGAAGTGGAAAAGGGTAGAGGACCTGGTGACCTTGGCGTATTGAGTGGCGCCAGGCGCCAGAGCCCTAACTATAGAAGCTGGGTTGGGGCGCACTGAGTGGTACAGCGCCCCGAAGCCCATCCTACAAACTATTCATCTTGGCGTGGTGCGCCAACCCCCTGTCTAGAAACCCGATGAATTTTCTTGTTCATTTTTCGAACCTAATTCGTCTAGAGTTGAATGGTTCCTTCTCCATACACTTAGATTCAAATACTCAACGTTATTACACAATAATCTACTACAAAACAACTTTAAGTCTCATAAAAATATCTCAAGAAATCCTCCCAATCCGAACAGTCAAGATCAAATGAAACTTTAACAAAATTCATCAAGAACTCAATTATTCTACTTTCAAGAACGTAAATACATTGAATTAAATCATGAGTGGTGCGTGGGTGAATGAAACCAATTCTATGTGAACTCACATACCTCTTACGGATTAACCCTTGGCGAAATCCGCAATCGAAATCTCAAGAACGCGACGAAACCTTGGCATTTCTCCTTTTTTTTTCTCCTCTTTTATATTCTCTCAAATCCCTAGCATTAATTTGGAATGATTAAACTGAACCATATCAGTTCAGACCCCAAATAAATTACTAAAACCGAAATAACTTAATTGGGTAATGAAAAGACCAAAATACCCCTCTTAAATCTGATTAACTTTCCTTAACTGGACAACCCGACTTCAAATGGGCATATATCCCTCATACAAGCTCAAAAATTAGCAAACTTGGTGGCGTTGGAAAGATAATTTAAAGACATTTCATTTGATATCTGTAGCCCACCTAACTCATCTTGTGCTGTAAGTTATGGTTGTTTGAAGTTGACCCAAAACTTATAGTTAGCATAACTTGCAAAAATTTCCAAATTCACTCTTTCCATAAATAGTTCTTTGTTATTCTAGTTCTTTCTAAGGTGGGATGTTACAATATCTCCTCCTTGGTATGATTCGTCCTCGAATGAGATTACTCTAAATAGACTAAGGGTGTAACATCTAACATTCAACTGAAACACCCAACAAGCAAAACATAAATACAACATGCTAACTTAAAACAAATGCCAACAAAAAGGATTAGTACCTTAAATTTGGAATTTCTCTGGATTCAAGGAGATATGGATATCTCTTCTTCATATCCTCCTCAGCTTCCAAAGTAGCTTTCTCAACAAACTGATTTCTCCATAAGACCTTGATTGATGCTACCTCCTTGGTTCTCAACTTCCGAACCTAGCGGTCTAAATTGTGAATAGGAATCTCCTCATAAGACAAGCTATCCTTAATACCAATATATTTAGTTGGTATAATTAGTGAAGGATCGTTCATATACTTTTTCAACATAGAAATGTGAAACACTGGATGAACTGATGCTAACTCTTGCGGTAGCTCCAACTCATAAGCTACATTACAAATCCTTTTGGATATTCTTAAAGAAACAATATACCTGAGACTAAGCTTACCCTTTTTACCAAATATAACACCCATTCATGGGTGAATCCTTCAAGTATACTCAATCATCTACTTCAAACTCTAAGTTTCTTCTCCTAACATCAGTATAGGATTTCTGATGACTCTGCACTATTTTCGACCTTTCTTGAATAACTTTCACCTTCTCCATAGCTTGATGAACTAAGTCTGGTCCTATCAATCCAGATTCACCAACCTCAAACTATCCAATAGGAGATCTGTATCTTCTCCCATAAAGAGCCTCATACAGAGCCATTTGGATACTAGAGTGATAACTATTGTAATAAGCAAACTCTATGAGATGTAAGTGTCATCCCAATTACCTTTGAAATCAATCACACAAGCCCTCAACATATCTTCTAAAGTCTGAATAGTGAGCTCTGCGAGTCCATCGGTCTGAAGATGAAAAGTAGTACTTAGGTTCACCTTTGAACCCAAACCTTTCTGGAATGTCTTCCAAAATTGTGTAGTAAATTGTACACCTCTATCTAAAATAATGGACACCGAAACTCTATGAAGTCTGACTACCTTCTGAATATATAACATAGCATAATCTTAGGTTGAATGGGTTGTCTTTACCGGTAAGAAATGGGTTGATTTGGTCATTTGATCTACAATCACCCAAATTGAATCATGCTGCCTGCAAAACCGTGGTAAACCCATAATAAAGTCCATATTGATCATCTCCCACTTCCATTCTGGAAGTTCTATTTTCTGAGCCATACCACTGGGCCTCTGGTGATCTACCTCTACTTGTTGGCAATTCAGACACTTAGCAACGAACTCTGCAATACACTTTTTCATACTATCCCACCAATAGACTTCTCTCAAGTTATGATACATCTTTGTGGAACCTGGATGGATAGAATATCTGGAGCTATGAGCTTCCTCCGTGATCCTCTCTTGGAGTTTATCCACCCTTGTTACACGCAATCTACATTGATACCTCAATACACCATCTTCCCCTTGTTCAAAAGCCAATACTTTTTCCTTATGAACATTTGCGTTCAATTCAAGCAAAATAGGATCTTGTTATTGTTTCTCTTTCACCTCAGACACTAGTGATGATTCAACCCCATTCATCACCACTACTATTCCTTTGTTGGAACCTATTAGTCGAACTTCTAATCGTGCAAGTCTATGCACATATCTTGCTAACTCTTTCTTGTCTTCGTCAACATGGGAGGTACTACCCATAGACAACTTGCTCAAGGCATCAACAATAACATTAACTTTACCTGGGTGATAGAGGATACTCATATCATAATTCTTGAATAACTCCAACCACCTCCTCTGTATGAGATTAGGCTATTTCTGACTAAACACATACTGAAGACTCTTGTGATCACTGAACACATCTACATGAACACCATAAAGATAGTGACGCCATATCTTTAAAGTGAACACTACAACATCCAACTCTAGATCATGGGTTGGGTAATTCATTTCGTGAACCTTAAGCTGTCTGGAGGCATAAACTATAACTTTGGCATTTTGCATTAACACACAAACCAATCTGACTCAGGATGCGTCACAATATATTACAAAGCCTTGAGTACCCTCTGGTAAGATCAATACTGGGGCAGTAGTCAACCATTTTTTCAATTCCTGAAAGCTTTTCTCACAAGCTTCAGACCATTGAAACTTAACTTTTTTCTAAGTCAACTTAGTCAATGGGGATGGAATGGATGAGGACCCTTCGACAAACCATCTATAATATCCAGCCAACCCCAAGAAACTCCTAATATCAGTTGGAGATGTGAGTCGAGGCCAATTCTATACTCCCTCTATTTTCTGAGTATCAACTCAAATCCTATCACCGGAAACATGGCCCAAGAATGCCACAGACTCGAGACAAAACTCACACTTAGAGAACTTAACATACAACTCTCTATCCTTAAGAGTTTGGAGAACTACTCTGAGATGACTAGCATGATCTTCCTCATTCCTTGAATATATTAGAATGCCATCAATGAATATGACAACAAACATATCTAAACAAAGCTTGAATACTCTATTCATAAGGTCCATGAACACTGCAGGAGCATTAGTCAAACCAAACAACATAACTAGGAACTCATAATGACCATAGCGGGTCCCGAAAGCTGTCTTAGGGATATCACTTTCTCTTACTCTCAAGTGATGATAGCCAGATCTGAGGTCTGGCTTAGAAAAACAAGTGGCACCTTGAAGTTGATCAAGAGATCATCAATTCTTGAAAGAGGATACGTATTCTTGATAGTAACATTGTTCAACTGACGGTAATCTATACACATTCTAAGAGAACCATTCTTCTTTCGCACAAATAAGATTGGAGCACTCCAAGGTGAGACAATTGGTCGAATAAAATCCTTCTCAAGGAGATCTTTCTACTATTTTTTTAACTCTTTTAACTCAGCTGGTGCCATTCTATATGGCAGAATAGAGATAAGATGAGTATCGGGAAAAATATCTATACTGAAGTGTATTTCTCTTTCAGGAGGGACTCCGGGAAGATCGTCTGGAAAGACCTATGGAAACTCACTCACAACTGGAACTGACTGAATAGAAGGTGTCTCAACACTAGAGTCATTAACTCAGACTAAGTGATAGACACAACCCTTGGAAACTAACTTTCTCACTTTAAGGTACGAATAAAACAACCCTTAGGCACTGCTGAACTACTCCACTCAAAAAATGGTTCATTAGGAAACTTGAACTTAACAACTTGAGTAATACAATTGATTGAGGCATAACAAGCATGAAGCCTGTCCATACCTAGAATGACATCAATATCCACTATATCTAACTCAACTAAGTCAGCCATGATGTTCTTGTGATTGGTGGAAATGGTACAATCACGATAAACTCTCTCAGCTAGAATAGACTCACCAACAGGTGTAGAAACACTGAATGGCTCAAGAAGTTGCTCAAGAAGGATATTAAAATTCATAACAACATAAGGAGTCACAAAAGATAGACTCGCTCCTGGATCTAGCAAAGCATAAACATCAAAAGTAAAGACTTTGATCATACTAGTGACAACATCTGGAGAATTCTGTTGCTCTTGGCGACTAGTGATAGCATAAAGATGGTCTATTCCTCCGCCTGCCCCTGAAGTAGCTCCTCTAGATGTAGCTTTTTCTGGTGGAGCAACTGAAGAAGATTGGGCTCTATTACCCCTATTTCCACAACCTTGCCTGTTCTTAGGACACTCTTTCATGTAGTGACCCTTTTCACCATACTTGAAACAACCAATGGATCTATCATGACATGTTCCTAGGTGGTTCCTACCACACTTAACACATGTAGGATCCCAATTGCCTCCTTGTGCTACACTACCTTTAGACTGTGCAGGTCTAGCTCAGAAATTATGTGAATTCTGATTATTGAACTCACCTATGTTCCTTGGTGCAGGTGCACTAGCAGATGATGGAGCAGGTCCCTTTTGCTTATGTTGGAAAGATGACTGGTTGGCCTTACTCTTCTACTGTCCGGACTCATTCCCTGATGTCTTTGCCTTTTTGTTTCTAAACTCCTCTCTATCCCTCAGCTTATCCTCCTCGACCTGCTGCACCTAGATCATTACCTTTGCTATGTCCATATTGCCTATTAGTATAGTTGCCTTACCTTCCTTACTTGACAGCCGAGATAACCCAACAACAAACAGACTCATCCTACTCCTCATATCATCAAGTATCTCCGGAGCATAACTGGAAAGTTGGGTGAACTTAAGGTTGTACTCGAGCACGCTTATAGATTCCTGCTTAAGAGTAATGAATTCTCATACCTTTGCTTCTCTCAGTTCACGGGGAAATAAACTCCCCAAGAAGGCCTCTTCAAACATATCCCAACTCACAAGTGGTGCACCCTCATCTTTATTCTTCTTCCATTAATCAAACCAGATTCTAATGACACCCTTCAATTGGTATACAGCTAGCTCCACCCTCTCAACATCATCAACATGCATACTCTCGAAAACCTTTTGAACCTCTTCAACGAAGTTTTCTGAATCTTTAGTGACACTTGAACCAGTGAAGCTTGGAGGATTCATCCTTAAAAATTCACGGATCTAAGAAGTATTAGCCACTTCCTGTTGATTCTCTCTTTGTACAACTTGATTGGTCACACCTTGACTCAACATCCGGATAACTTCCCGGAACTCAACATTGGTGACCTCTCCTTGGGGTTGCACTTCAGGTGCATTGGGTACCTGTTGTTCCTCGACATTCCTCTTAGCGGGATGACCTCAAACAACTCTTCGTGGAGGCATGATCTGAAAGATTCACACAAGCATAAATTAGAAGAAACCTTTATAGAGATAAACTGTATCACAAGAAATGAGTATGAAAGAAATGAGATGGTTCCTAAATGTTGTAGCCTCTTAATTATAGATATGGCGCGCTTCATACTGATAACTAGGATTCTACAGATACAACTTCATTGACTCCCTAGGACTCTTGAACTCTGGGCTCTGATACTAAGTTTGTCATCCCCTGAGCCTACACCCCGGGCGGGATTGGCACTCAATAACCATTGTTGGCCCTAAGAGAAACCTTGGCCTGGATTACTACTCAGCGGAGACTTTACTCAACAAATATCAATTCATCAAATAACTAGAATGTTATAAAGAAACATTCAACTGGCCATTAAGGAAACTCAAGTTTTATAGTCAAAACAACTAAAATGCATAACACTAATGAACTACAATTGTCTAACTATCTATGAAGCCTCTAATACTATGAAGGATGTCAGGACAAGACCCCCGATCATCCTAACAACTCAAATAACAAAGCAATAAAAATGGATCCTTCGGAAAGCAATGAGGCTCACGAAATGACTTTGAAATGCTCAACTTAATTAACGAAGCACTGGATGCTGATCCTGGTTACCTTAATGTGCATCATAAAATGATGTAGGCTAAATGGCGTCAGTGCATTAAATTTAAGAGCATGTGAGGGGAAATCTAAACAACACATAAGCTTGAACTAGAATCTGAAAGAAACACTTACCTCAGCTTTACTGAACTCCTGTATACCCAACTCAATGCAAAAATAAACAACGATAGAGATGCAGTTTATATAAAGCATTTGAAATAGTAGATAACATCTCAAAGTATTGGAAAATACAATAATATCTCAGTTGTATATGAGAATTCAAAAATTAACTCTGTTTGGGAGATTCTCTAATCGACAACCATCACTATGAGTTATGTGATGATACACCATCTCGCCCATGCTGCAAGAACTGTCCTATAACTTACCAGGATATAGAATGCCTTAACTAAGTTGATACACTAGTCTATGCCAAAAAGCATTAAGGAATAATCTAAAAAGTATGAATCTTTCTTCCCACGTTGGCTACATAGTTTATGGAGACTTCGGTTATTATGAACTCGTCCCCATATCGGTGCTCAATACTACTCCCAAAATATACTCAGCCCATCTGTTTAAAAACATAGCTCTTTCTCTATGGTTTTGAGGTTATTACTAAAAAATCTATCTCTTAAAAGAGATGGAACTCAAAACTACTCATGAAAACTCATTTGGAAATCGGTGTTTCTTCTCATCTTAAATGTGAAAATATTTGCTCTTTGGGAATACTTATTCCCCATATTACATATCAAAGAAAATGAACTCGGATCTACTCTTTCTCCTACTCAATACTTAAGTCTTAAAACAAGTTTAAAACAATTGTAAAAGACTTTTGAAAAGATTCTAAGAACCCTCTTGGCTTAACTCTTAGCTCTACCTTGAATTTGAATTATGGATTCAAAGGTTATGATCTCATGTTATAGATGATCTCCCTGTGTTTAAACATACCTTAGAGTGTAGAAAACATAGGTATGATTTGAGGGAACTCCAATGGAAAGAAGTGGAAAAGGATAGAGGACCTGGCGACCCTAGCGTACTGAGTGGCATAGGGTGCCAGAGCTCTAACTACAGAACCTGGGTTGGGGTGCACTGAGTGGTGCGGCACTCTAGAGCCCATCCTACAGACTCCTCATGCTGGCGCACTGAGTGGTGTGGTGCGCCAACCCCTTGCCCAAAAACCCAATGAATTTTCTTGTTCGTTTTTCGACCCTAATTCCTCTAGATTCGAATACTCAACCATAGTACACAATATTCTACTCCAAAACAACCTTAACTGTAAAAAAGATATCTCAAGAACTCCTCCAAATCCAAACAATCAAGATTCAAACAAAACTTCAATGAAATTCATTAAGAACTCAATTACTCTACTTTCAAGAATGTAAATATGCTGAATTAAATCATGATTGATGCATGGGTGAATGAACCCAATGATATGTGAACTAACATACCTCTTAGGGATTAACCCTTTGCGAAATCCGCAAGCGCAATCTCAAGAACGCGACAAAACCTTGGCTTTTCTCCTCTTTTCTCTTCTCTCAAAGCCCTAGCATTAATTTGGAATGTGTAAACTGAACCAATTAGTTTAGACCCCAAATAAATTACTAAAAACGAAATAACTTAATTGGATAATGAAAAGACCAAAATACCCCTCTTAAATCTGAGTAACTTTATTTAGCTGGACTGCCCAACTTCAAATAGGCATATCTCCCTCATACAAGCTCTAAAATTACCAAACTTGGTGGAGTTAGAAATATAATTCAAATACCTTTCATTTGATATCTTGTAGCCCACCTAACTTATCCTGTGCTGAAAATGATGGTTGTTTGAAGTTGACCCAAAACTTATACTTAGCATAACTTGCCAAAATTTCCAAATTCACTCTTTCCATAAATAGTTCTTTCTAATTTTTGTTCTTTCTAAGGCGGGATGTTACAAGCATGACCCCAAAGAGTAGTGGAAAACTTAGTTTTAATATGTAGAGGCCTTGCTATCAATTATAGGCGCTTATTAAATGACTCAACAAGGCCATTTTGAGTATGGACATGAGCTACAAGATGTTCAACTTTTATCTCAATTGATAAGCAACAATCATCAAAAGCTTGCGTATAAATTCCCCAGCATTATCAAGGCGAGTAGCCTTAATGGGATAATTTGGGAATCACACTCTTAATCATATCATTTGTGCCAATAATTTCACAAACACCAAGTTATGAGATGATAAGAGGCACACATGAGACCATCTTAAAGATGTATCTATTAGGACCATAAAATATTTAAAGAACCCACTAGATGGGCGAATAGGTCCACACATATCCCCATGTATACATTCTAAAAATTGAGGGGATTCAATGTTCACCTTCATTGGTGATGGCTTAGTAATCAATTTGCCTTGAAAACAAGAAACACATGACAATTCATCACTCGTAAGAACATTCATGTTCTTTAACGGATGCCTATTTGAATTTTCAATGATTCGTCTTAACATTATTTATTCAGGATGACCTATTCAGTCATGCCAAAGCATAAAAGTTTTTAAACTAGAAAACTTCTGGTGTACGATAGAATGTGCTTCAATTGTCCTTATTTTTGCATAATATAAGCCAGAACACAAAGTTGATAATTTCTGTGACACATATTTCTAGCCTAAGACATTCTTGGTAATACCTAGGTATTCAACATTCATTTCATTTATTTTCTCAAAATGATATCCATTTTTCGAATATCTTTATAACATAACTGGTTTCCTAGAGATTTAGAAGAGAACAATGCATCTTCTATAACAACTCTTGTCCCCTTAAGCAGAAATATAGTAGCTCTTTCAGAGCCTTTTAAAAAGTTCAAATTACCAGAAAATTTTAAGGCCCGAGCCTAGACCCTAGACGTGGCCGGCACTCAAGAACCATTAATGGTCCCCAAGCAAACCCTCATCCTAGCTGACTACAAGCGGAAGAATAACTTGAGCATACATAAGCATCTAATTGAAAGACACATTTAAAAATAGTTTATTGAATATCAAAACTTTGCTGAATATATTGAGTATGAAACATAAGTTTTAAAAAATATCTAAAACTGAAAGACTCTTCAAAACTGTCTATCTATGAAGCCTCTAATGTATACAAGGATGAGTGCTGGGACAAGACCCACGACTCCTTCAGAGAACTACAAGTAACAACACATAAAAATTGGAGTCCTCCAGATGTAAGGAGGTCTTACTCAAAAGCTGACGAAATGATCTCAATGGACTCTTGATGAGGATCCTAGGAACCTCTATCTGCATCATTAAAAGTTGCAAGTCGGATGACATCAATACATTGAATGTACGAGTATGTAATATAGCAGAATAATAAATAACTGAATGAAAGGACTGCAGTAGATATTTATATATACTCAACTGGATTTAAAGAAAAAAGAAGTGAAATCATTAAAACATTACAAAAACATACTCATATCTGAACTCAACATATTAAGTGATATAATAAAAATACACTTTTAACTCTATTTGGGAGATTCTCTAACCGACAACCATCAATATGAGCTACGTGATAATGCGGCGTCTCGCCCACGCTGCAAGAACTATCTTATACCTTATCGAGGTATAGAACACCTCAACTAAGTGGATCTACTAAGCTCTGATCGAAGGCACTTTGGATTCATCTTAAAAGTATGATCTTGTACCATGTTGGCATACATGATTTATGAGGAATGTGAGTTGTCTGAATTCATCCCCATAGTGGTGCTCAATACTACTCCTAATAATATATACTTATGCTGAATGTTTAAAAACATATGCTTCCTCTTGTTTAAGATAATTTCTCAAACTATCTTCTTGAAAGAGGTATCTGCTTTTAAAATATCTTTGACCTCATAACTCATTAAGAAATCAAATTTTCTCTTTTATACATGTAAAAAGTGATACCTTTGGGAATACATAGTTTCCTTATACTCTTACTCAATTCATACTTGAAAACTCTTTCTAAAAAATAAATCAAAATCATATTGTGATATGATCATTAATGACTCGAGAAGTCATACTGCATAAACATTGATGGCATAACTAGATACCATACTGCTTAAACATTTATGGCAAACTCGATTGTCATACAAATAATGTTTTAGAAACTCCTTCTCAAAACTCATATTTACTTCCTCAAAAACTCAATTTAAAAGTCAAGTGTTGGATTTAAAAAGCTTCTTAAGATTTATTACTCAATTCATGGAATTCATGCAGAATTATTGATATGAAAGAATCAACTCAGGAATCTTAATAGCAATATGGAAACTCGGTACTCATAAGTCAATAACTCACAACTCAACGATACTACTCATCCAAAAAATTCTCAATTCATAGGCATCATGCTGAAATATAAACATGAATTAATAGTGAGTTTGAGATTTGGACTAATTTAGGGATTTATTTGTATAGGTTTAGTGTCCTCAAATGGTTGTTTTGTGCTAATAACTGATGTAAAACCCTTGATTTCCAGGTATATGGATTGACGAACAATGCAAGGAAACTAATGTGCAACAAGGAACGAAGTAAGCTGAAAGAGTGAAGAAAAGGAAGCCTGGTGATCACCAAGTCTACTTGGCGAGTCGCCGAAGGGACTCTTGACCGCCTAAAGTTCCAGTGTGCCAAGCGCTGAAGGAGAAAATCAAGTCAGCGAGAGAAAATAGTAGTCGGTAGATCGCCGAGTGGTTCTGCGATGCTATGTTGTATCGCCCAAAGTTACAGACCTTGAGGATGCTGAAAGCCAAGACAGAAAGGCGATGAAATTTTCTAAAAGGTGCATCACCGAGTGGATCAACGATCTCTATTTACTGCGCTGAATGGCTCTTCGCAGCACATTTTTGGCGACTATAAATACATTTTTGAACATTTAGTTTAGTATCATAATTTCATTACATTGAATTTTCAGTGGAGAATTGTAAGAACTCAAAGTATTGAGACAAGTTTTCTTTCACATTGAAGAATTGAAATGTTTTACTTTTGAGAAATTTGAAATGGGTCTTTGAGATTCTTCAATTTGGACCTTTGTAAAGACGAAATCAGTCTTACCAAGTTGATGGAAACTCAATTTGGTAACAATTTTTATCTTTTTATGATGTCTAGCTAAAACCCCAATTCTTGGGGTGTGATTATGTGATTATGGGTATTGCTAATTGTTAATTTAAATGCTTTTTAGAAGTGATTTCAATCAATAATTGTTGTTTAATTTAAAGAATTGTAGTTGCAAATGCAGTTCTATCTTTGTGTTTTTGGCTTGCTCGAGAGAGAGAGGTTTTAAAACCAAGATTATTGATTGATGGTCTGTGGGTATTAGGTTGTCATGGGTTCAGCTCGAGAGAGTGAATCCTAAATGTTTTTTCACACATTCAGCTCGAGAGAGTGAATGAACTAAATCATAGGCTATTCTTATTATGCATGCTTGTCGATGTTCGAGAGAAATCGAGTTGATTCAGGGTAAATTATTCAAGAGAAGATTACCTCCTCTATTGTGTAACTTATTTACTAATTTACAGCTATTTCCTAACATTTGTAATTGCCCATTTGTCTACATTAGCCTATAATCGAATCACATCCCAAGAACCCGTCTCATTATTATCATTTTCGTATTGTTTTGCTGCTGCTGTAGTTGATAATTAAAACCAAACCCCATGTTATTTGACATTCGTGTCACCCCCTGATTTGAATTATGGTTTTTTTTGTAAATGTCTATTCCTATGACTGACTTGATCATATTCGTACTTTCCTATTGAATCTTAAACACGTACCACTCCTTGTGGGATTTGACCCCAACTCATTTAGTTGGGTTATTATACTGGTTAATGTTCGTTGATGCTTAGAATTGGATGAAGTGTCTTTGAAATGTTATTAATCAAAATGGCGCCGCTGTCGGGGAGTGGTGTTGGTTAAGATTCTTTGGTTAAGTTGAATCTTGTTATATTTAGTCATAGTTGAATCTATTTACTTTTAGTTTTGGTTTATGTGTTGTTGTTTTGAACAGAGGACATGAGTGTAAACGGAAGCGATGGTAGCCAAATGGGCCACCAAGATAACATCAGCAACCTCAACAATGTCAATGGGCCTAATGTTAATTACCCTCAGCTAATGGGTGGAATTGGTGCCATTCTCTTTCCTCCAGCTGAAGGGAACGTTATGTTCCATATTACAAGTACTATGTTGCAGCTCTTGCAATTAAAAGGGTTGTTTGGTGGGCTAGCTCATGAGGATCCCCATGAGTATATTAGAAACTTTGTTGATGTTTGTGGGCCATTCTCCTTCAATAACATATCCCAAGAGTCTGTCTGGTTGAGGTTGATCCCATTATCTTTAATGGGAGAAGCATGTAAGTGGCTGGCTGAATTGCCACGAGACTCAATCACTTCATGGGAAGAGCTTGTCACCGCATTTCAAGTGTGATATTTCCCTCCTTTGAAGATGATGACTCTTTGGGACAACATTCAAAGCTTTAAGCGTTTTGAGGGTGAGCCAATTCATTAGACTTAGCTACGATTCAAGAAGTTGGTTCTGCAATGCCCAACTCATGATTTCCCCGACAACATTTTGCTGTAGTATTTCTACCGAAGCCTTGATTTGGTGAACATGGGTGTAGCTGACCAACTTTATCTGGGAGGTTTGATGCAACACCCTTACGTTATAGCAGCCCAACGTTTGGATGGTATGACCATAATTAATTGGGCTTGGTACACCCGGGAAGATCAGGTCTTCCTTCTCACGTTTAAATTGACCAAGGAGCAGCTTGAGAAAGAACAAGAGAGAAATCAAAACATAGCAAAGATCATGACACAACTTGACATTTTGTCCAAAAATGTCATGGGAGTTGGTGCAAGAAATGTCAATGTTGTGGGTGTTGGGTGTTTTAATCCCGATGAGGCCAAGTTTGAAGTGTTGTACAACGAAGTGGTCAATTTCCTAGCCAACCAACGAGGTGGGTGTATGGTGGTAACCAAGATTGGAACAGGGATGAAGGCTGGAAAGATTGTGATAGAGAGTGGAGGGATCGTAACCCCACTTAGAAGGAAATGAATGGGGAGAAAGACAGGTACATTCCTCCCCACAAGCGTCAAAAGCCATAGGATTCGGAGGGTGACCGATCTGAGGATATGCTGTCTTTTACCCTCAACAAGGATGAGGGGTCTGATAAAATCTTGAAAGAGATGAAGGAAGATGTGTCGACCCTTAGCTAGACGGTTATCTCCCATTCCGTCTCTATCAAACAGTTGAGACCCAGATAGGTCATATTTCATATCATTTAAATTTGAGACAACAAAGGGGGTTGCCTAGTGACACTATGTCCAACCCAAAGAATGAGGTTTGAGTGAGGACTTTCATCGTGCCACGACTTTAACTAAGGCGCTGCTTGGTAGGCAACCCAAGTCTTTATTTGTTTTTTTTTATTTCGAAATAATGGTGTGTTGATTGTGCAAGTGAAAAAGTGGAATGTAATTGAAAAGTGGTGATTGGCGAGCTAAATATCCAGTCGGCGACTCACCAAAGAGGTCGGCGAGCCCGACTTGGACTACCGTTAGACTCAAGAAATTTTAAGGTTGGAGTCTGTAAAACTCGGTGGGCGCAGGAGAAAATCGGTGTGTCGCCGAACGGGTCGGTGATCACGACTTTGTCAGTTGTTTGGACCTCCACATTAGTTGGAGGTCCTATAAAACTCAGCGAGGTAAGTGCCCACACGGTGTATCGCCGAGTAGGTCGGCGATAAAGACTAATGTCGTCGAAAGGGAGAGAACTGGATGGTTTTTAAAGGCGAAAGGTTAAAACTTTCAAACTCTTTCACATTCCCTCACTTTTAACTTCCCAAACTCACACCCGCACTATAGGTTTCTATATTTTTGCATTATTAACGCTTCTTAGTCATCGATTGTGTATTCGGAGTTGGATATCTTTGCCGCCTATCATTTCAACTTATTTATTCAGCCTTAAAGGTTGGTTTTTCCGAACCCCGAACTCATATTAGCAATTTTTACTAATTTACAATTGATCTTATCTTAGTGATGTGTGCTGGGCCTCTCTGATCTGTAATTGTGTGCTTGTGTGCCTGTTTTAATTTGAAAGTCATGCCTAGATTACCCAATTGTTGATTTCCCAAAATTTTTGTGCCTTAAAAATTCATAAAAAACGTTGGGTGATGTTTTGTTAATGTTGGGTCTAGTCGGGTGAAGTCTAAGTAACCCTCGTTTGTGCCAAATGGCGTTCTTTGCCCAATGATAGAGCAGTTGACGTCATTCTTAATGGTAAAGTCGTCAAATGGCCAAATTTGGCCAAACTAGAAGAAGTATGAGTATCCCGGGGGCATGGGTAGTATGGGTCTAAGTTTAATTGAATGAGTGGATCCTTTGACTTGGTTTTTGGGGGGGGGGTGCGGGGTTGATTTTGGAAGTCGGGGTTGAAAGTATGCATGTTGGGCAGTTTGGTGAGCTAGGTCGAGCACGCCGAACCACTCGGCGGTTTGCCAAATTCCCCTTGATCGCCTTTAATTTTAAGCAATTGTTAATTTTGGGTTCTATAACTTTCCACGAGAAGCCTGAGTTCACCGAGTGCACTCGGTGATTCGTCGAAAGTCTTTCTTGATTGCCCTTTCTGAACCCTTACCCCTAAAATGCACTGTAACTTTCAGCGGGTTTGTCTTTGCTCGCCAAATGCTGTCGGTAATTTGCCAAAAGGCCCGTCCCATTGCCGACATGCCAATTTTTCTGAGAAATTTTGAGCCAATCTTTTCGGTGAGCCTGATCTGGTTCGCCAAAGTGATTAGGCGAGTCTGTCTAAAACTATTTTTCTGCAAATTTACTTGAATTGTTCTTAACATTCTATAATGTGTTCGCAGATATGGCTAGATCAAAAGTAGCTGGTATAGATATGTTGTCCCGCAAGAGGGCAAAGGGAATCAAAATCAATGAGGATGCAGTTGTATCCAAGGCTAAGGAAACCAAACTTCCCACCACGGGTGGGAAGGGAAAAGGAAAGGGCAAGGCATCTGCATCTGCTCCAGCACAGGCTATGGTCCTAGCACCACCGGTGCGATCCAAAAGGATGAATGATCCATTTAGGATCAGGACTCCCCAGACCACCACTACTCTTTCTGCTCCAGCACAGGCTATGGTCCTAGCACCACCGGTATATGGTCCTCCTCCATGGTCTATGAACAGACCTAAGACTGAGGGGTTAAGGACTATTATAGAAGAGAAGAGGCAGTCTACTGATGGAGTCATAGACAGATATTTAGAGATCATGAGATGTCTGAGGTCTCACAAGTTTCAGTTATTCACTTGACCCCGAGGCCCTTATGTTCCAAATTAGGTCCGGGATTTCTACAGTTCTTACGGAGCTCTAGTGCCACAAGGGAAGAAGCTGGCAGCCAAATTCAAGTCGGTAAACTATGTGGTTGTCAGGGGAAGAAAAGTGAAGTGTGATAGTGATACTATCAATGCAGCCCTGGAGTGCTCAAATGATATTGAGGATGACTGTCAGCGCATGATTAGGAAAAAAATTCTAGAGAATATGAAAAAGAGGTTGGCTCATCTGATAACTGACGGTACTCCCAAGTGGATCGAAGTTGGAGCATCCATTGAGAAGAAGGACCTCAATATAGCAGCAAGGTTTTGGTTAGGCTTCATCAACAGTACTATCATTCCATCCCAGAATGAATCGATTCTCCACCATGTGAAAGCAGCCGGGATTGCATTATTGATGAGACAAGGCTGAACCTGGGAATGATCATTGCACAAGAGATGGTCATGAGGGCCAAACAACGCCAAACCTCCTTCCCTTTTCTGGTGTTGATCACTAAGTTGTGCAAACGAGCTCGGGTACCGCGAGATGAGAAGAAGGATGTGGAAGTGATTCCCACGTCTTCTACCGACATTCGAATGATTGAGGTGGACTACTTGAAGGATAAGGCCGAGAAGAAGAAGGCAGCCCCGGTGGATACATCCTCGGTTGTTGACACTGATGAATTACCTGCAAAGGAACCTTTTCCTACTCCAGCCCCTGGGCCTTCAGGTATACCTAGAACTGCCCCTTCTATGATGCCTAGTTCCTCTGCAGCTCCCTTGCCTCCTAGGTCTACTGCTATTGCGGCTGTCCGACCTCCGTTCACCTAGGATGCATTACTATGGATGGGGCAGCTAGCCCATTCTATTGATAGACGTGCCACCAGACTTGAGGTCACCATTCTTGGCATGATCGAGAGGGCCCTTGTCGATTCTGTGACACCTCTGAGTTCTACTATTGATGCCCTTGCGGCAAGGATAGCGGTGTGCGAGCATTGTCAAGGGGCTACTGAGGAGGTGACGACTCTAAAGATTGCTATTGCTGAGCTAAGGAGAGATGTGGACTAGCTGAAGTCCACCGACATGTCGATGATTTTCAAGACTGTGGAGATCGCTGATGTGCCAGCTGATGCAGATGTGCCTCCGGCTACCACCGGAGATGAGATTCTAGTTGAGGAGGTAGCTGCTGCCGAGTTTGAGGCTGAGACCGATCAGATGCAGCTTGGTGTTGATGAGGAGGCTTCCTATGAGGGCCTTGCGGAGGTTGAGGAAGCCATGGTAGATGCAGCCGTACAGATCTCATTGGAAGACACGCCCATGCCTGACCCTAATGGACCTATTGTTCCTGATGTGATTCAAGGAACTGATGCCGATGATCAGAGTGCTACACCGGGCATTGATGCCCCGACAGATGGATCGACTGCGTAGACATGACTTCACTTTACCCCTCTCTCTGTCTTTTTTTTTATTGATTTTTGGTACTTTATTGCATTTAAGGACAAATTGCTTTTGTTCGTGGTGGGGTGAGGTATTTCCATACCTACCTCTTGTGATTATGACTTTTATATATATTGGGTTTTTGTATTTAATTTGTGTTTTGACTCTATTTTGTGGATGTTTGAGTTTGTGGCTCCTTGTTTTAATTATTAATGATTTTTGGACACAATAAGTGAACTTTTTGCATCTCATTGTGACTAGCTGATTATCGAATTGAGTCTCTTGTATTGAATATTGCAGACTAGCAAAAATGTGGAGTCTTTTTTGATATTGGTGTCAATGAGCTTACCGTGAACCATGTGTGATGACACCTAGAATTTGCCACGTTGGTCCGGTTGACTAAGTGATGCAAGCTCTTGAAATGATCTTAGGCAACAATTTTAAACAGTGAAACAATTTGACATTATACCTCTTTTGTGGCCTACCTTGTGAGTGTGTGAACTTTTCTTGAACACCCTTTGAGCCTTAGCTTTTTCTTGGAAGAAACTTGATGAAAATGAGACCTCTCTTTATCCCTTCACCCATAATCCTCATGAAGTGTGGTTTGTTTGAATAGCCATCTTAGGCAAAAAGCCTAAGTTTGGGGTGTGGTTAAAAGAGAAAGTAAATCAACAAGTGCAAAGAAGTCCCCCTTTACCCATGGTTTTGAGAAAGATGGAACCCCTCCATACAAAAAAAATGAAATGAAAAAAAAAAACGAAAAAGTTGTGGAATAAAGTTGTGAAAGTTGCAAAACAAATGGGGTGTCCGGTATTCCATGGAAAGTGAATAATGAGGTGACTTTTGAGAATGAATGAGAATGATGAAGAAAAGGAAAGGAAGTGTTGTTCATACCACATTTCACTGATGAGATGGCATACACCACTATTCTTGATATCATAAACCACTCTGTGAGGCAAAAATGATGGATTGCCGAGTGCTTCCGCGATGCAGTGTTGGATCTCTCAAAGTTACAGACCTTGAGGATGCTGAAGGTGAAGACAGAAAGGCGATGAAATTGGCTAAACGGCGCATTGCCGAGTGCATCGGCGAGCCCAACTTACTGCGCCATATGGCTTTTCGCAGCACCTTTTTGGCGACTTTAAATACATTTTTGAACATTTAGTTTAGTATCATATTTTCATTACATTGAATTTTCATGGAGAATTGTAAGAACTCTGAGTATTGATGAAATGACCCAAAAAGTTCTTTAAAATGTGCTTCGGAAGTTACCGGAAACTTGTTTAGCTATATATAAAAAAAATCCATTTCATTTTTCAAAAATATGACTTCATATTCTTGTTTAGGATATTCTTGTTTAGGGGGTCAAATTGAGTGGGAAATGGGTCTAACCCAAATTTTAGAGCAACTGTATCAAAATCCGAAATTTCCAAGTGAAGCCTTTTTCGAGGGTCTACTTTGGAGGGTCATATCTCCGAGCACACAAATTATTGGGTGGCCAATAACAT
>JAKRZT010007889.1:0-45962 GCA_029582215.1 Solanum sparsipilum
TGTATCTGATGGTTATATTGTATCAACAGTATTGGTGTATAAGATACAATTTGTAACAAGATACTATATAATAAACTATATATATTGGAACAATAATTAAAATTGAAATACAATTTTTGACAAAAACAGTCTTCAAATTAATAATTACTTAGAATAATTGTGTTGAAACGGGAAGAAATATTACAAAATACTAATTAACGTATCTTCAATACAATAAAACATAACTATTCTACATTAATCATTCCGCCTTCTGCTGGTGTAGTGTAGCCACTCTTCGGCCTTATAGGATCATCATTATCGCTAACATATCCCGCCTTGAACTTGTCCATACCATACTTCCATAACAATGTTGCATATCTATTGCGAAGATAATAACTCCGAAAACTAATAGATGGAATGTTGATTTCGTCGCTTAGGTATTCAACTCAAGTTGCATTTGGGGATATTTAGGTATGGGGCAAATATGGTATCCTTGAATAACTCAGTACCTTGGTCCTTTATTGACAAGACTAAATCTTCAATAAAATTGGAGTTGTAGGTAGGACCAAACTTTAGGGAGTTCTTTGGAATATGTTTAATTACATAAATCATATTCTGCAATTACATAAAAATGATTTTTATCAAACATAAAAAAAGTACATGATACATTCATACCTACAGCTAGAAATGCTATACTATTACAGAAATATAATGATGTTTCGCTTTAATTGATACTAAATAACAAGAATACATAAGAGGTACACAAAACCAATTATACTGTATATACAGTGACATAATTCAATGTGATACACATATAAATTCTCATAACCATTTTTATTCTTTTAAGTATCATATAGAGAATTATCATTGACTATGATGCACAGTACCAAAATCAACCTAGATGCCAAATTGTGAATTAAGCAAGTATCTTAGATACAGTAATGTTCATTTCATTTGATACTAAATAACAACAAAACATAAGAAAACATAAGAGGTACACAAATTCAATTATTCCTTATATACAGTGACAAAAAACAACCTACAAAGTAAATGTGATTTGAGTACTTAACTTCGATACAATTCCCTTCACTTTTGATACAATAACAATTAATAAACAAATTCGCAAAAACTTAATGTATTTGAAAAACAACTGCATATTTCAAAGAGGATACTTAATTAAAAAATAAGAAATTATTTATCATCAGATTAAAAAAAAACAGGAATACATATATGATAAAAATTGCATACCATGGGTAATGTTGGTCGATTAATGAGAGGGGCAACCTTTCTACCTCTTTTTTTTTTTTTTGGGTTTTTAGATCTTTTGAAGTAGATGCATGTACTTCTTTTACCGATTTTCTCTTGCTAGAACTTTGATTTGTAATGACTATCGGGTCATGCAACCTTTTAGAACTCAATTCTTTGTTGTTAGGATCTTCTGAATAAAAAATTAGAGATTTGTTAGATGTTAGATGCATAATGCAAGAGCCAAAACGATTGATACACAATAAAAGAAACATAAAGGCGGAAATCACAATGGAGAAGATGAGAAACCTAATTTGAACTCTAAATCCGGTTGAATAGTGATAGGATTTTTTTGAAACTCAAAATTGTTTGAATTTGATAACTGAAATTGTAATGGGAGAGATTGAGGGCGAAGATTAGGGAATGGGAAAAGTCTGATTTGGCTTCCAAATAATAAAGTATCCGTTAAGTTGAATTGGGGAAAATAAGGAATTTTTGTATTTTAATAAAAGAGTAGGGAATTATTGAGAATAGGTAAAGTAATTTTGTGTACTTAAGTAATTTGTCCAATAAATTATGGACTTGGCCCATTAACTATTCAATCATATTAATTCTTTAACAAAAATTCATCAACTAAATACTTGTGTTACCGAATAGTTTAATATTCCATTTAACTTTTACGGGAAGGGTCAAAATAATCCTAGTGCTCAAAACGACCTAGCGGGTTGTTACAGAGCGTGCTAGACCAATAATTCCGTTGCCGAAGAAAGTAAGTATACCTACCTCAAGGTCACTTAGAACACCTCTCTAATTACCCGTCCATAGTTGTCCTCTTCTTAGAGTGAATTTTGTTGAAAATTTGGTACATATTGATTAAAATATTTGCTTGTGTAGGTTTGTTGGTTGTAAATTTTGAATATTTGTTCATTTACCTGGCGATTTCCATGTATTTGATTACAAATGGATGTGATTCCTAATCAGTTCTATGCACATGTATCACTAGTTTCTTACAATCAGGTATTGTAGATGCTTAAATTTAGTTCATCTATCTAAAATTTGTTTAATACAAGCATTGTTAGGGATGATCTTACTCTTTTTTTAGCATTGATATTTGATAGATTAATTTGGAGTTTTATTCAAGCAGAAAAAAAAAGTATAGAATGAGGCAAAACAAAATATGTTGGCTGGCTAGGAAGGTGTATTATCATTAATTTGGATATGTCACTCTTATTTAGAGTTCTTGTTAAATAAGGACTTGTTGAAATGTTTGTGCATAATAGGACTGAAACTTATTGAAATGCTTGTCGCCATAGGAAATGAAACTGTTACTGATAAAAATCCCTCAAGTTTTACAATATTTTCTAACATTATAAGTTTTGTAACTTCTTGCCATGGGGATATACGGCTTCTCAATTCTTGTAAGAATATTTGCCACTAGATATTTTGACACTCAATATTAGGTAAGCGGTTTTAGAATTTGATTTTGCATTTAACACATGTCTAATGTAAGTTAGGCTACTAATCTTATATATTCAACAATTTGTTTGTCTCATTCTTGTTCATTTTGAGAAATGGTTATAATTTCTATTTGTGAGTGTCACGCCCTGAGCCTACACCCCGGACATGGCTGGCACTTAAGAACCATTGTTGGCCCCAAGCAAATCCTTGGCCTGGAATACTACTCAGTGGAAGATTTACTGATGATAAAATACTTTAAAAAGAAAAACTTAACTTCTCAATAAATAACTTAGAATGTATTAAATAACATTCACTGCCAAAGTGGCAACTCAAGTCTCAACTTAACTGAAAAGGGAAAGTAAAGACTCATGAACTAACATCAACTAATTATGTCTATGAAGCCTCTAAACATCTGAGATGGACGTCAGGACAAAACCCACGACATCCTAATGAACTAAAATACTTAAAGCAATAAAAAGGATCCTCCGAAAAGCTAGGAGGCTCACCAACTTACTCTAAGTGCTCAACTGGATCAACGATGCGCTGGATGCTGATCCTGATTACCTGCGTCTACATCATAATAAGATGTAGGCCAACTGGCATCAGTACATTGAATGTACGAGTATGCGAGTTAGAATGCTAAACATAACTTAAGCTTGAAAAGAATCTGAAAGAAACACTTACCTTGGCTTTACTCAACTCCTGAATAACTTAACTCAATATAAAACAATAAAACACATGCAATATATAGAAAGCCATTAAAACAGTAGAAAACAACTTAGTTCGTTAAAGAAAATACAATAACAAACTCAACCTTACTCAGTTTCCTTTCTTGCTCGAATGTGAAAACATTTTAACTCTTGGGAATACTTAGTTCCCGTATAATCTTTGAAGAATGAACTTTACTCTTACTCTTTACTGAAAACTAGCTCAAAAGCTCTTTTGGAAATCAAGGTTTCCTTTCTTCTTTAAATGTGAAAATATTTACTCTTTGGGAATACATAGTCCTGATATACTCTTTTGAAGAAATGAACTTCAAACTTTACTCTTTACTCAACTCAAAACTCATGTCTTAAAACAAAGTTAAAACATTTGTAAAAGACTTTTGAAAAACTTTATGAACTTCTTTCAACTTGACTTTTGACTTTTCTTGACTTGACTCTTAACTTCTCTTGACTTTTGACTGTTAACTTCTCTTGAATTGAATTATGGATTCAAGGATTGTGATTTGTGATAGTAAAGATCTCATGATGTTTAGGAATGATTTTAGATAACTAAACATGAGAAATGATCAAATGATCAAGAAATCACTGCCTGGAAACTAGTACACGACGCGGAGGTGTATTTAAATTTTGGTCGCAAAAATACTTTTTGAGCCAGAATGGTCCGTGACCGCTCCACGATGCGAAGAGATTTTTCTCAAGTCTGAGGAGCAGGTCCGCGACGCAGCCCCATTGCCCAGATTCGCTCGTCTTTTTCCTTCTTTCGTTTTCCAGTCCCAATCCACCTAAACTCGACTATTCTTCTAATTTTTTCTTTAGATTCAGATACCCAACATATGTACCATGAACCTAACTCAAAAAAATTCTAAAACTCAACGTAAAGATCTCAGAAACTTCTCAATTCAGCCCAATTCAAGAACGAAAAACAAATTCAAGACCATTCAGGATTCATCAACTTTCAACTTTCTAGAACGAACTTCACTGAAATAAACGTGATTGGCGCGAGGGTGAATGAACCCAACGCTATGAAAGACTCACATACCTCGTAGGGATCACCCCTTGACGAAATCCACGAGCCTAGCTTCAAGAACTTGACGATTCCTTGCGCCTTCTCCTCTTCTTTTCTCTTCTCTCAAAACCCTAACTTGTTTCCCAAAAGCGTAAACTGAATCCAATCAGTTTAGACCCCAACTTAATTACCAAAAATGAAATTAATTAATTGGGTGGTGAAAAGACCATAATGCCCTTCTAAAATCCGGATTGGATTTTCCTTATTTGAGCAACCCAACTTCCAATGGGCATAACTCACTCATACAAACTCGGAATCGTGCAAACTCGGCGGCGTTAAAAAGTCAATTCAACGATTTTTCCTACGGTATCTGAAAACACACCTAACTCCTTCTGATCTATGAGTTATGGTCGCTTGAAGTTGACCAAAAACTCAAACTTAACTTAACCAATTTTCCATGTTTTTATTATTTCCAAAGCTCACTCTTTCTAATTTTAGGTCTTTCTAGTTCTTTCAATTTGCAAGATGTTACAGTGAGAATCTCATTTTAACACAATGCCTTGGAAATTTGCAGAGTATGTAAAGAATGATTACTACATTACTGGAGAATCATATGCTGGGCATTATATTTCATGCATTTGCTTCTCGTATTCATCAAGGAATCAAAAACAAAGAAGGAATTCACATAAACCTCAAGCTACTTTTTTTCTATAACAAGTCGTTTGGTATTTTTCAATGTGTTTTGATTGGACTTTATGTTTTTACATGCTTATTTTGATCAGGGATTCTCTATTGGTAATGGACTTACCAAATCCATAAATTTAGTACAAAGCTTACACTAACTATGCTTTGGATATGAAATTAATCAATCAAACCAACTAAAATCACTACAAAGTATATATTTGCAAAGGAATAGAATATGATCAATCAAACTTACTACAACTACAATCCTTCTTGCCCCCTCATTTGCTCCTTGAAATAAACTGTCTGGAGTTGCAGCAGGGTTACCTAACCCCATTTGCTGCGAGGTACGTAACAATCTACCACTTATGGCCATTTTTTATCAGCTTTTATTTTATTTATTTTTTTCTCTCTTATTTTTTTTTCTTTTTCTTTTTCCATTTGACCAAGTATAAATTTATATAGAATATGAATAAGTGTAGAAGATTCGTGGCATATTAGTTAGTATTGTCGTGAAGTGAAATAATAATATAGGTGACCTTTGTATTGCCGATTTTCTCCACTTTTCTTGGAGAGGTTTTATGACCCTGTTGTTGGTCATGTTTTACTTGATGGCTGCGTTTTGAAGTCATAAATTTGAGATGGTTGAGGAACCATGTCACGACCCAGGGGTACCCCGAGATGTAACATGGCGTATGGAACCCTGAAGGACTCCATACAAGCCACTTAGCTCTCATAGCATAAGAAATAGAACAATAAGAGTAAAACAATTGTCCAAGTCCCAATCATTTTATAAAAGCAAAACGGAAGTCTAATACACTTGTCTCATCATAGTCATCTAATGCAATAGAATGAAATTGGGTCTAGCTCATACATCATGTTCAAAAGAGAAAATACATGAAAGAGAAGTGAAACAATAACTCTGCCCTTGAAGCATGAGGACTCACCAAAGCTTGGAAGTATATCTCAAGGCAACCTCTAGCCACGAAACTGAGTATCCTGACGGCCCGACCCTACATTTAGAGAAATGAAGGCAAGAGTATGCGTTAGTGCAAAACAATGTACCAAGTATGATAGTCATGCATAAAACATTTAAATCATGCTAAAAGGGACATTTCATTTCATGACATGCAATTGACCAAGCTAAAACATGATATAAAAGAGTTAGAAAACATAAGTCATAACATCATGGTCAATGCAAGCTAACTTCCTCTTTAAAACCTTTGAACTCATATGCGATACTTGTAACACCCCAGAAAATTTTTGAGCTAAGACTCGAACCGTTCTTCATAGTGAGTGAGATTTTTGCAAGGAATTTAAAATTTCTTGAGTATTAAGGTCACTAGAGGTAGCACCTTATGTTTCAAGAAGAACTTAAGAGAGTTCATTCAAGTTATTCCTAAGTTTTTCTTAAGTTTTGGGTCAACTTCAAACGACCATAAATCCTGGTATAGGATGAGTTAGGTGAGCTACAAGATAGAAAATTAAATCCCTTCTAGTCCTCTTTCCAACGCCACCGAGTTTTTTCAATTTCGAGCTCTGAGTAAAAAGTTATGACTGATTTACTAACGACGCGCAAACCTGGCAGCATCTCCGCTATGGCTCCGCGTTACGGAGCTAATACAAACCTCATTACCTGGTGAAAAATTATTCCGACTCCCAGCTCATTTTAATTATTTCTTTAGGGGTATTTTAGTCCTAAAAACCCTTAGGAAGTCGTCTAAATTGCCCTAAACATGTAGAAAATTAGTTTTTCATAAATCAAACCCTCTCATCCACTCCAAAGATTCTACGCTCAAGAAATCAAGAAACACTAAGGCTAGGGTTCATCTTTTAAGATTTTCCTTCAAGTCCTTCAAGAAGATGGTTCTTTCAGGTATGTAAGCTTCCATAGTGTTGGGTTTATTCACCCACACGCCAATCATGTTAATTTCAGTGTTAAGTTCGTTCTAGAAAGTTGGAAGTATGATGTTCTTGAAATTGGCTTTAGTTCTTGAGTTTAGATGAGATAATTGAGTTCCTTGATGAAATCATGTCGATTTTACAGTTGTTTATGAGTAGGTTCTTGTGTTCATGTGTTGGGTATCTAAATCTAAAGAGGAATTGAGAAAAAGAATCGAGTTTAGGTGAATTGGAGTTAGAAAACGAAGAAGGAAAAAGTTGGGCGAATCTGGCACCTTGCTCCGCCTCGCGGACCTGCTTCCCCATTTCATAAAGTTTGTCTTCGCGTCGCAGAGAGGTCACAGACCTCTCTGCCTCAAAAGTTAATTCGCGATCAAATATTTTAATTCATCTCCGCGTCGCAGACAGTGATTTCTTGATCGTTTTTCATGTTTAACTATCTAAAAACACTCATAAACATCACGAGATCATTCCTATCACAAATCAAAATCTTGAATTCATAAATCACATACAAGGTAGAGTTCAGAGTCAAGTCTTGAGAATTCTCTCAAACATTTTTTGAGAAAGTCCCTTTGAGTCCTTTGAGGAGTCTTCTACAACTTCTAATAACTGGTTTCAAGACTCGAGTAAGTGAGCATGAGAGTGAGGAGAATGTATTCATGAGTCTACACTATCACCTAGATCCTTCATATCATGAACCATAACTCTGGAATTCATAATTCACATTCAAGAGAGAGTTAAGAGTAGAGTTCAAGAAAGTCTTTGAGTTCAATTGTGAATCCTTTGAGATCCACCATCTATTTAAGTTAAGTTTTGAGAAGTAAGTATGAGAGTGAGAAGAGTCGTATACCTGAGTTCCTTTTTGATATTTTGACCCTTGAGTCAAGTCATTCATGCCCATAACGTCCGCATGAACTCCATCAGTTTAGTATCTTTGAAAGAAGTAGTATCTTCAAGTTCTAAGTATTGAGTATCGAGTTCCTAACCCTTCCGAGATTATAATCCTAATAATGGGACTATTACCTATTACCCATGAGGTCCATGAGTTGAGTTGTTCATCCTCATAATTCCACATGAACATTATAAGTCGAACAATCTTGAGATGAGAAGTATCTTTGAGTCCTTGAGTCCTTGAGTTGAGTAGTTCATGCTCATAATTCCGCATGAACCCTCTGAGTTGAGCATTCTTGAAATTAGTGGTATCATTGAAGTTCTTGAGTTCCAAGTATTTGATTCTATCTATGGTTATTAAAAATGTTTTTCACATTTAAATAAGAACAGAAAACTGAAATTTTTAAAAGAGCCTTTTAGCTAGTGTTTCAGTAAAGAACCTTTGAGCTAATTTTTCAGTAAAGAGCATTTGGGCTAGTTTTCAGTTAAAGAATAGATGCTTTCACAATAAAGCAAGAGAGGAAACCTTGATTTCCAAGACAGCCTTTGAGCAATTATCTCAAATCACAGAAAGAAGTATGTTTTAAACATAAAGAGCTAGTATCATATTTTAGGAGTAGTATTGAGAACCGATATGGGACGAGCTTGAGTTCAAATAACTCACATCTCCATAAACCATCTAGCCATCATGGGTAGAAAAGGGTCATACTTTTTAGATGAATCCTTTTCGCATAGACTAGTGGATCCACTTAGTAGTTCAGGTCCTATACATGTGGCAAGGTATAAGATGCGCTGGCAGTGTGAGGAAGATCGTTATATCATCACAATAGCTCTTATGTGATGGTTGTCGGTTAGAGAAACTCCCACAACAGTACTTTGTATTTTTATATACATCAGTTTATTTGTATTTTTACATACATCTCAGAGTTATTTGTATCTTTGCATACACACAGAGTTGACATCATGTTTATAACAACTTTTCTTTAGATTGCACTGGTTTTAAACTGTTTTATATTGAAATAAGTTCGGTTATGTTGAGTCGAGTTGAGCCAGGTAAGTTCTTCAGTTCCTTTCAGATTCTTTTCAAGCTTATGTTTATACTTTAGAATTCCTTTTACATGCTCGTACATTCCACTTACTGAGCCATTTGGCCTGCATCTTCTCATGATACAAGCACATGTATTCAGGATCATCAACAGGAGATTCATTGATACATACGGGAGTTCGAGTTAGCTATGGTGAGCCTCCTTGTTTTCGGAAGATTTCATTTACTTTTCAGTTTAGTCAGGATGTCGTGGGTCTTGTCCTGACTTCCATCTTTACCAGTTAGAGGCTTCATAGATAGTCAGTATAGTTGAGAAGTCTATATTATTCATTTATTTTATTAAATGTTTTAAAGACTTAAGTTGCTTATTTTATGGCGAGTTGGATATATTATTTTTATCCTAAGTTATTCATTTGAGTTAAAGTTTTGAAAAGTTGAGTTTATTGAATTTTATTCAGTTTTAAGATTTTGCATACTTAAGCTAGTCTTCCGCTTGTAGTCAGCCATGATGAGGGTTCGCTTGGGGATCAACAATGGTCTTCGAGTGCCGGCCACATCTAGGGTGTAGGCTCGGGTCGTGACAATACTATTTTAAGTAACCTTAGCTCATAATTACTTGTGGGCAATTAGCCTTAACCGACATGTAAGACCATGTGAGCTATTAACATGGAATTCGATGTCTACCCCACACCGAAAAGAGGTGCTCTACTTTCCAAGGTAGACCATGAAATTATAGCTACTATGGATCCACTAACTAATGTCTATATAAGACAACAATAGTTATGGGATAAGGAGATTGCTACTAGAAACCCGACCTCTACTAACGGGAGAGCTTCTATCTCATGAGATTGTTTCTACAAACTCGGCCTCTATTAACAGGAGAGCTTCCATCTCATCATCAATATCCACTCGATGCTAAGCATAAATCCCACGAAATAGTCATTTCTTACTTGACTTCATTAATCATGGAAAGGTGCCTGGACAACCAAACCAAGTTAGTTCATTAGGATAACTCTTACTCTTTGATTCAATTAGGTGAGAAAGCCTTTCAACCTAAGAATCCTTTCTATGTGAGAAAACCTTTCACAACACACCATCATCATTAGTACTTTACTCTTAAAGCACCCTTAAAACATTTGCATGGATTTCATAGAACAATGCATAAGTCCACAATTTACCTCTTGAGGCTCAAAACCCACTTTCAATCATCAATGCTTCGAAAACATTGGTTAGATATGGATTTCATCATAAAATCATGTAAATCTTGCAATACATGCTTAATTTTATAAAACTTTTCCTTGAAGATCAAAATCCCACATCATATGATTCATAACTTGAAAGCATGAGGATTACATAGGTTCATGGGGTAATCATCATAAAATTATCATACTTCATCAATTCATGCATAAGAGATCATAATTCAATAATTTAAATCAATAATGAAAAGAACCCATGATAATTGAAGAAAACACTAACTCAATTGAGGAATTCTACCTTTTGAAATAGAGAAATTTGAGAACTTCATGGATGAAAGGAATCCATGGATGAAAACTATCACACCTTGAATCCAAATGCTAGCCTTCAATAGAGAAATTGAGACCTTCTCTTGAAACCCTAGATGAATCCTTCTTCTTCTTCAAGTTCTAGAGAGAGTATTATTTAAGAGCTTTTCTTTTTGGTGAGTTTAGAGAGAATGATTTCTATTGGGAAATTGGGGGTAAAAAGATTATATAGGGGGTCTTAGTGAAGGGTAAAATGACATAGTATAGGAACTAATTAATTAGAAGAAGACCCAACTGCCCCTGATCCTAACTACTGACCCACGACCCACCACCGACGGACCGTGGTCAGGACAATGGACCGTCCTGAATGGCCGTCGTTGATGGTCAGAGAGTTTGATCTAACCTACGACGCTTGGACCATGAGGCGTGGACCCAACGACGGCTTGTGGGTCTAACTGTGGTTCATGGCCTGGACAGACTTGTATGTGGCCCTCTCTACGGACCCACATACGGTCCGTGGTTCGACCCACAGGCCATGGTTGGGTCCTCGTGAATGGCACCTGTAAGTCTTGAAATTTTCTAGGCTTCACTCTTACGAATCCGGGGTGTTACAAACCATTTAGGACTTGTTCAGCAGGAACCAATTATCTTCTTAAACATCATTAGTTAAAGCATAGTCTATGCAAAGGGCATTGCTAGTGAAGTTATGATAAAATAAGCTAGCCGGAATAGTTTTGTTTTAGTTCCTGATGAGCCAGTAACACCGAGACAACTATGGGATCCAGATTCATTGATAGAAATTTACCCTGAAGATGGTGACATAGAAGGTTTTGCAGTTTCTGATATTGAGGGTAAACCAGAGAGGTTAAGATCATTTTTATGGAAGGCAGAAAGCTATGTTTAGTCTAAATACCATATTATTAATAGCTAGAGATATTCTTTTGTACTTTAACAAGAAATATTTGTTCATCTTAGTTCTGTCTATTGTTTACTCGTTTGAACCCACTAAGCGTGCAGTCTTGTAACACCCCGTACCCGAAAACAGACCTCAGTGCAGATTTCCAGAAGTTTCAGGTGCAACTCATGGTTGCCACCCACGGACCGTAGGGTGACCCACGGTCCGTACTGGTGGTTCATGGTTCACACCTGCAACCTCCCCAGAACTCAACCACAAAATTTTGGCTAAAGGTTGACCCACGGCCGGACCCACAGACGTAGGTCAAACCATAGATTGTGGTCCGTGTCTGTGGATCAGACCCCTAAGAACTAACCTCCAGTCGCGAACGACGGTTGACTAACACGGACCGTCAGTCGATCGACGGTCCATCGGTCCCATCCATCGGTGACCTCGACAACAGTTAAGTCAGGGGTATTTCGGTCTTTTCCTTATGTGTTGGACCCCTAAACTACATCGTTTAAACCCTAAACTATGTGGTTTTGATCAATTTTAGCCTAGAAACATAACTAGAACTTACCTAAGTCAGATCATTCATCAAAACTTAGAAACTTAGAGCGTAAAAATGAGAAATAGGTGACCAAACCCTAGTTCAAGAATGCAGCAAGGTTCCATCAGTTCCAGCCCCGAAATCAAAAGATTTCTCCGTGGAATTCATCACCAGGTATGTGGGATTTCACTAGTGGGTTCCTTTCACCCATTAGGTCCCTAGATTTCAATCAGATTCTTGATTCCCTTATTATTAACTAGACCTAGGGTTTCTAAAATTATTGCAGATTATTGTGAATTAGTTACTTAATGTTCCAAATCAGTTTATCATGGCTTTTAGGATGTTTTAGTATAGCTTCCTTCATAAATTCAGAACCCTAACTATGTAGTTCTTTAGTTCATGAAGTACACTTGCTAGGTCAACTATTTCATACATACATGCCTCAGTTTCAAATGTGTCATTATCAGTCTATTAATGTTGCATTCTCAGATTTTGCATGTTAGTATTTTGAGCTATCCAGTACTATAGTATATTAGTTATAATGTGTTAAATTATTTAATCATATGGGAAGCTTAATACCAAGTGGACTAGGGTCAGACATCCTCAAGTCCCAGAACTACGTGCCCCATAGGTTGTAAGTCCCTTCTGGGGGCATCATTTTAGTGATCACGCTAGTATGCATGTATACTTTTGGCCGGGTATATTGGGTCATCTCAATGGGGCGTATACATCGGACTCCACATTTTACTTATGTGGTTTTATGTCGATTATTAGTAGCTCCCTTATAGTTTAGTCAGACTCTATTGCATTTGACCATGTTATTAGTATAGTTCAGTATTCAATCTCAGCATGTTATAAACTTGGTCATTGCATTCAGTATTCTCAGTTGTATCATGCTTATCTTATGTCATTGCTGAGATATATGCTTGATTCAGTTATGTTATTGTTCAGTTTTATTCTATCCTACATGCTCAGTACCCTTCAAGTACTGACGCATACTCTGCGCTACATCTTCTCATGATGTAGGTTCAGGTCCTCAGCAATCAGATCACGCACAGATTGGTTCCCGATCTTCAGTTCAGCAGTATCAGCTTGGTGAGTCCTCATTCTTCGAGGAATAGTGACATGTTTATCTTTCTTGCTTTTAGCTTTAGTTTCGGTTTTGCTAGATTTAGCTGGGGGCATGTCCTAGCATTTCTAGTCAATTGAGGCTTTAGTTCAGACATAGTTAGTTTCAGCTTTAGACATAGAGTTTGAATTCTCTTATGTACTCAAATTCATAGTTTTCTTATATTCAGATTTAGTATATGGGTATTCCCAATCATTTCATTTCAGATTTATTCTTATGATTTAGCTTCTGCATAGTTTTATTGCTCAGTTTATCTTTAGTATGCTTACGATTACGTCAGCAGGGTTAGCTTGGGGTCACTCGTGATCCTAGGTCTCGTGTCTGCGTCCTGGGGTAGCTTCGGGGCATGACAAGTCTGAGTGTTGTTCACATCTAGTCGAGGAAACCCAGGTAAAATGGCTCCATAACTTCTGAAAACTTGTTATGCAGGTTAGGCATGGGTCCCAATCCCGAACTTCTTGGTTGTCAGTGGCTATTTGAGCTGCTCCTAGCAAGAATGGGTTGCTCGTGCTGGCCAAGGGACAGAAGAGAATGTTTCCTCTAAAGGGGCCTTGGTTGTCGAATTGCCAAATTTTAAAAGTTCAGAAAAAACATTATTGTTTTATTATCATCCAGTGATGGTATTTCTTTCTTCAACTTTTTATATCCTGTTGAACAGTGGAGTTGTGCAGTCCTTGTGACATTGATGGTCTTTATATATATGCCTAATTTTATATGCTTTATTTGAGCCAAAGATTTACCATAAACAACCTATCTACCTTCACAACGTAGGGGTAAGGTTGTCTAGCTGTGTACACTCCCCTCCTCAGATCCCATTGTGGGATCACCTCGGGTTATGTTATTGTTATTAATTGTTATATATATGTATATTGGTGATCTCATGGAGCCGTCATTACAATTTTAGTGGAAGCTTCTAAATTGTGCATATATAGTTTGTGTTTTAACTTTAGCCCCAAATATGATTGAGGTATCTCACTTATATTTAGAAAAGCACGCATATTGATATTTGCAGGTAATCATCACTGTAGTGAAGTGGAAGTTTCTTTCATACTCATCTCACGTCTGATTGTAGCCAGCTAATGGAACCTTTCTATAAAGAGTTGTTAGGTCAGGTATCTTTCGTTGAACACGTTTTGTAACTTCTTCTTTGATTAGTTTCAGGTATGCCTTTACTGTGGAACATTTTGTGTTAGTTTCTGAAAAATCATATTCATTTGGGAATAGAACATCACTGAGATCATTATTGGAGTATTTGTTTATCTCCAAAAAATAGTCGATTGATCATAAATAACAGTGACTACGAGCTTTTGTTCTTGGCATATTCCATAGTATGCGGATAGATTTGGTCATATGAGAAAACTTGACAAATTTAAACCCTTCTAACTGTTACTTTATGTTCTGTAAATCATTGATAGTTATTCTGTTGATTATTATACAATTAAAGTGAAAGATTCGATACTAGTAGGAGTAATAATTTCAGTGATTTTAAGTTGAAGTCTTGGGTATTAGAATCTCAACTTACAAGTTACAACATTGCACTCATGCAGGTTTGTTCAAAGATCCTCACAAGAAAATGTTTAGACCCATGTATTCAAAAAGGAATTAAGATGTCTAACTATCAACTATTGGAAACTTAATTCTGGAAGGAGCGGAAGTGTTCTTCTGAAAGTCAGATCTACATATCAAGTTTTTTAGAGAGTACAACGTATCAAATTTGGTTTAGAGAAAGTGTATTGTAAATTTTGATGACCTTTGATATTAATTTATGTTAAACTTAATGATTTAGTTAAATCTTTGTATTTTCTATTTCAATAAATATTGAATTACTTCAGTTATGAATGCATTAGTTTAATTACTACAAAATTATCATGAAGATTAGTTGTAGCTTAATTTTATATAAATTACAACCTCTGCGAAATTGGATATTACAATTTATTAAAAGCATTGCAGAGGTTATTGCCCTAGAAAAATGTAGTACTAAAATTTATTTGGGGAGGTTATCAGCCCCAGAAAATGAAATAAATTTATTTGCTGAAAAAAGATTATGGAGGTTAAAACCTCTACTATTTGTTTGCCGCCAATTGATCGGGGTTGCTTAAAAACTTCCACAACTTAATAGTGACAATCCTAACTGTGGGAGTTTTTGAAACCCCTGTAACAACAAATTATGGGGTTCTAAACCCCCGCTATTTGTAATTTTAACTCCTGTGAATTGACTTTTTTTTGTAATGGTACGTCAATTTTTATTTATATAAGACTGAAATAATAAGGAAGAGAAAATAAAGGAAAGTGTAAGGTCTTTATTAGTTAATGGAGTCGATATTTAAGTATGCTTGTGTAATATTATTAGTACTGAAGGGTGTATTTTTTCCATACTGTTCCTTCTCTTGTTCAAAATTTAATTTGTTGTTTAGGTTGTTTCCAATATGATATTATCGTGCGCAGGAATCTCTCTTCTGAGACTTGGACTGATGAACTCTGTAACCTATATTTTCTAACCTTCCTCGATATATACCCTAGAGGTCGACTCTTGCCACAAGGAAGCGCGTTTCGTGATTCAAGTAGTAAGCTCAGATTCATGATTGAGAAAGAATTCTTCCAAGGGCAGCTTTAGCTAAATCTATTATAAGGTAGGCTATTTGGATAGATTGCCTTAAGGCGATGAAAGTCCAGATATTTTAAATCTCGACTCATGCTTCAATTTAATCTAGTGCAAAGTCAGTAGTACTAGGGTCTTCGAGTTGGAATTTTCAACTATAAACAAGTGTAGCGAAGTCACCTCCATTCTCGATTTCTATTGCGACAGAGGAAGATATCATAATAGAGTCAAAATCACTATTAGAGTTCGTCCGGATAAAAGGAAGAATCCAATCCCCTTCTTCCTGATATTATTGGCCTTACAACAGGCCTAATTAAGAGCAAGGAAGTCTCAACTCCCCAATTTCCCAGGGTGAGGGGTGAACCTTCTGTCTGATTCAATCTCACCTATTGTTGCTTTCGAATCGGCTGAAAGAGTATTTTGATGTCACTTAGGAGAAGTATAGGGAAGTGTACCTGAGTCTTCTTTAATAAGTAGTTGTGACTCGGTCTAGCTAGAACATAGTCATCCTAAAGAGACTTTCTTCTATTCTAGGTTTCCACAAAGTGGTATCAGGGTATGAAAACATCTTTCTCCTATATATAATCAAGTCTTTGGTTTAGATCAATCAATCCTCAATCCGGGCTCAATGACCGAAATGAATGACTTTCTTCTGTCTCCTCATGGATCCAACTGTTAGGTTCGTGGGATTGTGCTTTCAATCCAAACTTCATACATAGAGCACGACAATTAATCATGCAAATATTGAAAATATTAATATTTTTTTCTCACCCGACGTTATTATATCGGGGTCTAATTAAATTTGAATTCGCGTAGAAACATCTCACATTAGAAGTAAAACATTTCTTAACAAATGTACTACATGTATAAGAGTACTTATTATTGCACAACAACCCTTATATTTTTGCCATTTTGCCTAATTTATGAGGTTAAAATAAACATGTTGAACATATATATATATCTCGAAATGAAATCTTCATAAAGTACAAGAATCAAAATGAGAAATCATAACAAATATCGGGACCTTCCAAACCATTCCGTCTTTGTACATATATATATCAAGAAGTACGTGATCAGATATAGTCTCTAGTGCAAAAATAGAATGACGTTAATTAGTGTCTGGTTAAGCGTGGGACAAGTTGAGAAAGTAAGATATTCCCTAAATCTAAACATTCTGCCAAATATTATTCTAGAAGGTTTTATTACATTAAGGTAATTCAGACAATATAAATTATTTTTATCCTATTTGTATTAGTATGTATATACATAATATTCTAACAAATTAAATACTCGTTGAACCAGGTATCTCCGGCCCCTAGGCTTGTATTATATTAAATGGTAAATATGTGTAATTGAAAATCTTAATTGTTATGGAATCATCATTAATTAATATAATAGTATCTATAAATGTGTATTATCATTTATTGTTATGGTTTATGCGTGTTAGCCCATATTTTAATATTTTCTTAGTAATATCCTTGTGTGTGAGAAAATATTACAGTACGAACAAAAAATTTAAATCTATTGTAAAAAGAAAAAAAATTAGAAATGTCTTATCAATTTAAAATAATTATAATATCAAATTAGATGATTTTTCAAGATATGTCCTTATAATCACTAATTTACAAGTGATCTTTTATTATCTATAAATGTTATGACATGTAGCTAATTATAATACAATTAATAGGTCATATTTCCAGTACTTAAATATAGTTGATCAATTATATATATTTTATGTTGTTTGATAGATATATAAAATATACACTATAAAATATTTCAATTGCATTGAATAAATTGTGTTCTTCCAAAAGAAAAAATATAGATGTCTTTGTTCGAACTAAAGTAGAAGGATTAAATTTATTTTAATTTGAATTGCAAAAAGATGATTCTTCTTTAAAGATAAAATAAAATTTATCAGTTTTAATTTATGGGAGTGACAATCAAGTTTAATATATTAATTTTTTTATTGAATTAATTTGTGTTTTAAATTTCATAACTTTAAGGATCTTGAAATAAATCCTATTCATTTAGTAATATTTGTGAATATGAAATTATTGCTTTTATACTTATAACTATCTTTCTATAAATATTTTTAAATTATTTTAAATTTTAAAAACATATAAATTAGAATCTAAAAGATTATATTTAAATTTTAATTATTCCTAAGAAAAACTTTTTTTAAAAAAACATAAATTCCTTTTAATAATAATTGATCCACTATTTTAGCTTTTTCACTATCTTATATTTCTACTGTATAGAAGCATGAAAGGTATCTACTATATAGAAGCATGAAAGGTAAGGACGGCCACATCTTAATTTTATTGTGCATTGTGCAACAAAAGTTGGACAAATTTCTAATTTTGATATTTAAATCAAAAGTGAGGATAGTTTTGTCTTTTGATTATGTTCTTTCTGCTTCTGGATTATTCTTGTCTCTCCTTTGGCCTTCCACCACTCCCAAATCCCAATTTCTCTAGCATTCATTTTCTACTCTCAACTTCAAAATTCAGCACAAGACTATCAAAGAATTGAGTTGAAGATTTGAAGAAAAAAATTCTAAGAGGCAAAAGGTAAGGTCAATCAACTCAACGAATCTTTCAATTCTTTTCATATTTTCCAAATATATTAAATTTTACTGTTCTTTTAAGAACCTAATAATAGCATAAATATACTGTCACGTTAGTTTTCCTTAATTGAACATCGATCGGTGATTCATGTATTAAGATATTGGTACAATTTTCTCATCCTAACTCCTCTGTCTTTTTTACGTTTCTTATGGTTGCATATAATAATTTTTATATCCATGGGTGTGTAAAGAACTTTAAATACATAATTTTGGATCTTGACCTTACAATATTTTAAAACTTTACAAGCAACTTATTTAATACTAAATAATATACACTTATACTTGTTGATGTGTGGAGGTCATGAAAGTTTCCTACAAAAGATTAAGATTTTTTTTTTGCTCAGTCAACTATACATATAGATATAGTTCATAACTTGAACATCTCCATTCTAAGTTATCCAAAAACTTAACGGGGTGATGCTTTCAGAATTGAGACGCAAATGTCTAACTCTATAAATGCATGTAACAAAGTATAGTATGTATGGAGTAGCCAGCCTTTTGCGAACCTCACCTCTTTTAGAGTCACTCAACATACACATCAAATTCGAGTTCTACAAACCCCTTGTCAGCTTGAGCTAAGATATTTCGCCAAAGTAGATAATATCAATTTGCCGAGTTGGATTCCAAACACTATTTTCCAATTTCAAGAATGTTGAGATTGTCGGTTGCCTAATGACACGTTTGAAGACGTGGTCTGAAGCAGAGGTTTGTAAGATTTTCGATCCTTTGAAGTTTCTACTAAAGAATGCAGTGGCATTGCAGAAGCTTGTTATCGTAACAAAGAGAAGAAAATGTTTCACTTGTTCAAAGAACTGTGTTCTGACATTTATCACGGTTGACTAAGAAATTGTTAGACAACCAAAAATCACAACGAATTTCGTGATTGTTTATCAAGAGTTTGCTTAGCCAACCTTTATAAATAATCACGAAATTTGTTGTAGTGTTTCTAGCCGCTGCCATAAATACATATTTATCAAGAAAATATAAGGTGTTTCTAGCCGTTAAAAGTTATTTTTGTAATAGTGGCATGACAAGCCTGGAAACATCTTATATTTTAGCTTTTGATTTACTTAGTGGTAATCTGAACTTGTAGTATTTCAAATGTTATGATGGTTGCTTCGTTCCTTAGAAGCCTTTATCACACTCTAGACATTGCATATGTACTAGGAACTTTTTGCAATTTTTTTTACTTGAAATTATCAAAATTGGCGAACTTACAAACCAAATGTTTTCTTTTTTTAAAAAAATAGACTATTTATATTTTTTTTGTTATATTATATATATAGAAATGATATTGAACTTTGTGCTATTTTGGTGTTTCATATTTTGAAATTCTGACTGAGCCACAAAAGATGGAAGAATATGAGGCTGCTTGTATAAGGTATGAATCGATTCCCCAATCTATTGATTTAGCTTGTAAAAATCTTCTTATTGGGATCATTATGTATGAAGTACAACTGAGTTAGAGTTGAATTGTGATATGAAAACTTGGAATTTGTGGGTTTTCATTTCAGGAAATTTTAATTGTGTTTTGGTGTCTATTTTATTTGTCCCAAGAGTTTCTACGGTGAATTTGATCTATTCACTATGTAAAACCATAGTTGATGCCATTGTCTTTAGGATTTTGTTAATATGTAGTGGTATTTGGTGTTGTTTCTGTCGTTGATGCAAATCTTGATCTTAATTGCTAGCATCAAATGAATGTGCCACAATATTTAAAGTAGGTCTTGTATCGAAAATATTTGGACAGTTATGATCTTTAGTGTGTTCATAGGAAGTGGACGCAAAATAACTTCCATCATATCAAACACATGTAATCACAGATTAGCTGAATTAAATCGTGAAATATGCAACTTATTACGGAAGTTGTTTTAAGTATTTTCTTTCAAAGACATAAAAAGAGAGGTGAGCGAAAAGACAATTTTCTTTTTTAGTGTTTTAGGATCTGATTCCTTCATCTACAAATTTTATTGAAATTTCTATAGAAATAACTTAGTTGTCAGTTGGTAAGCTTTGCAGAAATTTTAAGGATTGTGTTTTTTGAATTTTCAAATAAATGTGGCAAGGTGAATGGATTTAGTCCTATATAGTCCTGTAGGACTGTTTTAGTTGCAAAAAAGTTTGATAATGCTTTTCTAGCAATTGTTTTTCATTTGTGTTGTATACTCTGTACTTTTAAACTCAAAAGAATTACAAAGTTCTTCCTGTAGTCTGCAAGATACATTAGGGTAGAACTCTTCTGCTTTCCACCTAAGTTGCTCGGATTTGGGTGAGGGTGTTCGATATCGATGTGAATTTAGAGGTCGGATTCTTCATGATCTTAATTTCAGGATATAGGGATACAGATCCAAGTACAGATACTTAAGACTATGATCTGGGGGTAGAAATATGGTGATTGAAATAACTTTATTCTATTTGAATAGATCAAATACTAGGTAAATTATCTACACTTTTATTTATTTCAACTTGACATTTTTTTCTATATACATTCTCACAAACATAATAATTTCCTGTCTTGATGACGTTATCGGACAGGTCTTGATGTTTTCGTGAAGACCACGAATAAAGGAGGCTGATAATAACTAGCAAGGCTATTCCTTGAAGTAAATACATCACATGATAGTACCAAGCAAGCAGTTGGTATGTAGTAGACACATTCTTTTTCTGTTGTTTTGTGTAATAAGTTTTTATTAACTGTCTCTGAAATTGAAGATAAATTTTGATCAAATGCTAGCTTGATCTAAAGTTTGTTTGAGCATGGGACATGTCATTACTGGTGACCACCACAAGAGATAAATCTTCTTACTTGATTATCTTAAAACATCATTTGGAACCTGTAGGTACTCTTCGACACGACTTTTTTAATTCTTCTTTGGATCTCTTCTTCTTCTATTTGTCATCTTCTCTAGCAGCTTGCATGAAGGACCAATTTCATGTGAATTTTATCATCATACCAACTAAAGAAATTAAGAGATCTGGCATTGATCAATATTTGGCATACTAAATAATTTGATAGTTTGAAACATGTGATCCTTTTGTTATTTTAAGTCCTCATCTTTTGGTGATACATTTGACAATCAGAGCCTTTTTCTTGCACTATATACCAAATATAATCTATAGATTGTAGTAGAGAGGTTGTTTCTGATAGAACGTCGACTTAATAAAAAAATAAAAAATTCAAAGCAGTTTGAAAAAGGAAGGGCTATATTAATTAAAGTTTTCTTCTTTCACAATTTCATGGCCTAAGATTGTCGCAACTACTAAAATGCCAGTATAGTTTTTTTGTTTATGGGTATTTGAATTTTGGACAAATTTATTGAAAAAGGAAGACAGTTCAGTGAATGCTCATTATGAATTGTGATAGTGAAATAATGCATGGTAGTGAAAATTTTGAGTTCTCGAGGAGTGTACATTATCTTGATTGAAAATATTTTTATTTGATCGTGAAGGCACTTAGCTGCGGAGAAGAACAGGACAATTTTGTTTGGCCAATTGAAGTTCCCTTAATTGGAAGATTTTGTCTACCAAAGAGTCGTTGCAGTGTAGAGACAGTAAGAAAATGTCAGCTTGTCTATTATGCCTACAATTACAAGAAAGTAGACGAACGAGGCTTCAAGGTGAGTGTTTTACCTTCGTTAAGCTTTTTATGTTTACTTTGAATATATACTATGTGCTTGAGTATATATTTGTGATGCAAGAATAATAGCTATTGATAAGAGAAGGCTTAAGAGAAATATCTTGTATCTTGTAGCACAATGATACAAATTCATAGTTTTGACTACAAGTCGGAGAGGAAAGAGTTGGAAGAAAGAACTAGAAAAGCTAATGTGAAAACAAGTCATTCAGAAGCTCTCGTTTCGGACATGGAGGTAATCTATTTTGAAAAGCTTCTTGAACTTTTAGTAATTTGGAAAATTTTCAGTACATTTATGTTATTTTAAAAAATATTATTACACTTCTGCACATAGGCCTTAAAGTACATGTGTTTTATTGTAGTACAAATGAAAAATTGAAGCAATTCTGATTTTCATCTGGCAATGAACTATTAGGACGTCACTTTGTAGTATGGGCTAAGCAAATACCAAATTGAACTACCACTGAATTTTATGAGCTATTTTAGAAAATGAATATCATCTTATGACTGCGAGTATGAATTTATAATAGAGCTTATATAACTTTTTGATTTGCAGCTCACTCTCTTGCAAGTGCTCGTGTAGCTCCCTCTCCTTGATGTCAAATTCTACCAAGGAGCATCGTCAATTGAGCATAAGAGAAATTCTAATGACGTATTTATCGTGACATTTATACTTCGGAAAGTTTTCTGTATTTATAAAAATAGTTTGACAATATTACTATAGTTTATGCCCTTTTATTGTATAGCAACAATATTTGTTTATGACAATCAAACTACAAAAGAGAAAAGTCAGTAGTTCTTCTTTCAAAATGACACGTTGGGCCCGTGCATACCACGGGAATTTCATATCTAGTATCTATATAATAGGAGAAGTGAAAACGTCTATGTGTCATTATTAAAAAATATATTATTTTAAACATAAATATTACAAAATTGTATTTTGAAAAAAAAAAAGAGAAGAAGACAAAGACACATGTAATTACAGTTAATTATTATAAATAGTGTAGGTAACTGATTAAGAATTTATATAAATCTTCTAACACATCATTTGTATATACTTTTTATAAAATGATTTATTCATTTAAATCAAGATATAAATATTTGCATTTTTTTAAAAAATAATTATAAATGCACGATCCAGTAGCATGTAGGTCTACAAAAGCTCAACTATACTCCATTTTCCTTTTTGTTTCCTCTGCTGAGCCACAAAGTTAGGCAGATCACTCCTATCGGTTCCAAACTTTTTTCAATATTGCAATATAATACTTCAAATAGGGCTAGAGCTTTTAGGCGAATTCAATATCTAGCATGAATCAGGTCAAAATGAATAACAAATGTGTGAAAAGTTTGAGCAAAAAATAATTGGTTCAATCAGAGGCGTATCCAGAATTTATAGATGATGGGTGCACTATTACAAAAAGGTGGATCTAAGACATAAATTTGATCGGTTAGATTCTTTTTATTGAAAACCATTAAAATTTAAAAATCATAGGTCCAAAATTAACTTTTATTTATCCAAATCAGTTACAAAATCTTAGAAAAAAAACTAAAACAAGATAGATAAAAGATTCAAATTTCTAACCTCACCTAGAGAGGTGCACAATCATCATCGTATTACATTATATAATACTTCGAGTTTGGGTTCACGCATCTATATTTGAATATTTTTAAAAAATATAACACTACTATATATGATTTCGGGAGGAGACCATGGGTTCACGTGAACTCGGTGACCCCCTCCTGTATACGCCCCTGGGTTCAATATAATCCCCCCACCCCACCCCACCCATAATATAGAAAAAGAGATAACCTTTGAATTTGCAGATAAGCAAAGATTCCCGTAACTGAAAACACAAAAATTCAAAATCAAACAAAAACTAATAACTAATGACAATACCTTTTCCTCCTGAAACTTCTTGATATCATCAGTATCTCCAAAATAGGTGGAAATTCAAATGTTTCATATGAAACTCTTACAATTTCAGCACATATAACTTGGAGCAAAAATAAAAACATAGCTTTAGTTCGTTTACAGATATCACCACTAAAGCTCCTAAAAAAAGTTTGGAGGAGAAAATAACATCAATTTTAACTCTCTCTATATATATATACAACTCTTCTAGTTTATATTGTTAAATATGTAGCCGAATCAAAGTTTTTCTGTCTTTATCCCCAAATGTCAATTCAATGTGATCGGTGGTCAGGCTCTGTGTTGTTACAGCTACTCTAAATTTCCATAAAAATGTTTGAACAAATTACCATGTCCATATACATTATACATAATCTTACCAAAAATAAATACGAAGAAAGAGCAAAAAGCATATACATATAATGCTTTACAATCAATGCCTATATTTCATTCCTCTGATAAACTTATGCCAACAAAAGGAGGACGGGAGGTTTTGACTTTTGAGTATATACTTGGATGAACACTTTTTATATAAGAGTTTATAATTTCTGAGCTTAGCTGAAGTCTGCCTATTAGAAATAAAATAAACCCCGAATCCTCGCTCTTTCCTAGTAAGAAGAAACATCAAAAGTTCATGTACTTTGAAATTCTGTGTAGAATTTCCACCATCAATCATTATTAGCATTAAAATAGACTGGAGGCACCATACAAGAAATAAACCAAAAATATTCTATGCATACTCACCAACATTTCGAAGCACCTAATACTATTCATATTCATTAAGTGATTTCCGTTAAACAGCAACAATAATCTAATTGAAATATTGCAATAATCGAGCAAAACGACTTTAGATTACCTTCTGCTCGATCTTGAAGACATTCTATACTTTCAAATTCACCTCTCGCTCTCAAGTAAAAATTAACACATAAAAGATAAAACAATTAACTTAAAGCTAATCTTGATTAAACAAAGTTAAAAGAAGATACTACTAATTTACAGCTTTAAGCAAAAGATAATAACTTGGCAAAAGAAAAGGCTTACATTTCGTGGACTGTTTGATTGAAGACCTTCATGAAATCCATGGTTGGATCTGCCCAATAAAATAAATGCAAATTTGAACTTCAAAAGGGATTATTACGTGCTTTGTTATATTTGTTCTTTTTGGTGTAACCTTTAGAGAGGTTTATCTCGAAGCACAAATAATTAAGCACTGAATATTAAATCTATAACAAAAGTAAGTTAAAAGTGTTTCAATATATAATACAACAAAAATAAAGAAAATTCGTCTCCTAAATTAGGCCTACTAAATTCAAAGTTAAAGCACAACACTCCTCTGAAAAACAAGTCATTACTATACAACTACATACAATTTTCATCAAGCAAACAACCGAATGACGACATTAGCATTCATCAATCAAGGATCAGACAGTACTTATCATAAATCATCTTAATACTTGTTAGAATTTAGCAATTGTATCAAAACATAGAAAAGATAGCAATTGATACACATGAAAATGTAGAAAGATATAGCAAACTGATTATATAACAGCAACGATAGTTAGGATTTGTTAAATGCGGAACACATGCCTACACAGTCAAGACTACATAAGGAGAATGAGACTTAAACGTAAAGTTGTTTAGGGACATAGATAGCAATGTAATTTTGATTTTTCAACAGACATCAAATTGAAGAGTCAAAACATCTAGTAGTAGTTGCTTTTAAAATAAAATCTCTTATGGCTTCAGAAGAAAAGCTCCTCAGCACCTCCAAGCCACAGCTCAGAAGAGCTCCTACTGCTTCTAGCATAGCACAAGTGACGTCTGTCTCTTCTGGATGTGAAACTAACACATTCAGCCTGGATTTCAATCATATTACTAAATGCAACAGGAGAAAATCCTGCAGAAGCAAAAAGGTTTTTCCATGGGGAAAATTTGCAATCCTCAAGTCTAGAGATACTATAATATAATGTAGGCACACTATTCGACAAAAATGACTATCAGCTACCAATTTCCATATAGTACTACCTTTTGAGAATTTCGCTCACAAAGTATTTTTGTATTCTCATTGAATTCTTCTTGATACAATCTTACACCTAAGAAATTGAGATAAAACATCAATGAGTACACGTATTTACAAAATCAATTAAAGGAAGAGCGCCAAATGTTCACAAGATTTCTGAAAACTGAAAGGAAAATATAACTAATTACATTATAAGTGTCATTGAATCATAGCAACATATACAAAATAAAGATATTTTATATGATCTCACTTCACTTTTACAAACTTAAAGAGTTGGGAAATTAAATATATCTGCAATACATCTGGTGATGAACATCTGAGAATGAAATAGTTGAACTTTTTCTAGTGAAAGATTAACCTGCAAATATCTAACACTTACGACTCAAAACAGATGATAACATATGCTACTGTCAATATTTTCTTCAACTGCTATCATCTTTCAGATAACTCTTTATTCACAAAGAGAATATGAGACTCCGACTTTCATAATTAGCAATTCAGCCTTTGAGGGGATTGTAACTATTAGATGAATGACTTTTAAAAAGATATTCACCTACATGTCGAAAATGCTTGAGAACATATGTGCTTGATGACTTACATCAATGACAGACCTTCTATAGAGAATCTCTGCACTTAAACGTTCACTTCTTAAAACATTAAACCCTTCTTCTACATATTTTAGCTTCTTCCAAATATTTCCTCTAGGTCTTCAAGTGCACTCCGACTCAGCAATAATAACATGCATGTAAAATCCTGTAAAAGAAAAGGCCAAGTACATACACATCAAACCTCAAAAGATGATTCACTGATAAAACAAATAAAAAAGAAACAAATTCAAGTAATAAGATATTCATCATCAACCTGATCAACTTTCAAAAGTGACCCAAAGTTTCATCAGAAAGAGAAAAACACTACAAGAAAAATGTGTATTACTTGAGGATTTTTCTAGGGATTGTATACTAAAATTCCCAGGTAACTTAGTTTTCTGCGGATGTTCCTGCCAAAAAGAATCTGATGGTAAAACTTTCCTAGGTAATTATTTCCTGCAAATTTCAAAATCCCCAAGTAATTTACCTAGGGATTTATATTTCGCATGTAAATTACTTGCGAATTTTCTTGCAAAAATTACTTTAAAATCCGAAATTTTTTTGGTAAAAATTAACAAAATAGGAATTTTCTTACCATTTTTTCCGTAAGTAAAGCCGCATGAAGATATTCTAATTTTTTTTAAAAGAAATTTCTTGTAAGCAAATATTAGTTATTATCTCCTATTTAATTATTTAATTTATTAAACCCCATACATATATACACCTTGAATACTTGTATTTAATCCAATTTCCACATATACACCTCTTCTTGATTACTTGTATTTAATACAATTTTCCACCTATATTAAATGCACAACTTAATCACAGCCCACTACCCAATGCCCAACCTATACTAATTGCTACATTATCACAATAATCTAAGTCATAACAATATATATGGAAAATTCTTAGTGTATTCCATCGATCTGGTACAACTAGTACTAATGTCATTACACTAATTTTTAGTGTTTTTCTCTGATTTGATTAATTTTTAAAGCTAAATTTAATAAAATTAATTGAGTATTAAAATATAATTTTAATATTTATAAATTACACAAAAAAGTACTATAAAGCCATCTCATAATCATATGGTAACAAACATATGTTGAAATATTGGCTAAAGTTCATGTGATTTAACTCTTAAAAATGAAACATAGAAATTATTTATATATTTTAAATAAATCACTACCACACAACAATATCATGAAAATTTTATATTTACACTTTCTATGAGATAATATCCATAGCTAAGCATATTAAACGTAGACAAAATTTAAATTATACATTCAAAGTTCTTATAAATAAATAATTAAAAATATAAATATAGTTATAACTTTAATGTGGAAGGAAGTTATAATCAATAATTGATAGTATATCTTGTTAGGTATGTGCGACATTTACAATTTAAATTTATCTTTTAATAATTATATTTTAAAATACCTAATTATATATTGGGAAATAAATATCATTTAATAACTCACTATAGAGAAATTTATCATTTTGAATGTCGGTAAAAATAATAATATATCAATTGAATATACAAATACAAATAAAAATATTTATTTTTTATTTTATATAATTCTATCAACGAGGGGGTAATTAAACATCACATTAATAAGGTGTATAATAAAAAAAAATTCTACTTAAAATAGTGCTTAACTTATTCAATAATACACAATTTACTACTCCCTCCGTTTAAAAAAGAATGACCTCCTTTCCTTTTTAGTCTGTTTAAAAAAGAATGACCTTTTTCATTTTTTGGTAACATTTTAATTTCAGCTTTCCACGTGGCATGTTTAAAGCCACAAGATTGAAGGGCAATTTAGTACATTTGACATAACTTTAATTTAGGACCACAAGATTCAAAAGTCTTCTTTATTTTCTAAAACTTTGTGTCAAGTCAAACTAGGTTACTCTTTGTGAAACGAAGGGAGTATTAAATAGTATTAAATCAAAATTAATTACAATTATGGTAGTTATTTTTCCATATAATTTCAATTCTTTTTTTCTTTCAAATAAAAAAAAATAAAAAATGGTATCATTGGTTTTTGGTGAGATTAAATATTAATTATGTGTTAGTTAAAAAATGTTGAACTTGGATTTGTGGTAATGTTCCAACACCGTATTAGATTGATATTATTGTATAACAATTCATTTAATCTAAAAGTATACTAAATATTTAACAATAAAATTTATTCTAGTGTCATTGTCATTTTTTATATTATTATAATTTTTAATTTTGGTAAATTTATTCTTAAGAAAATATTCTCGAGGACTCCAAATTTTATAAAAATCCTTAGATTTAAAAAATAATTCCATTATATTAAAAAAAAAATCAAGTATGCACAGTTCCAAGCAAATCCCTCAAAATATCTCAAAGCAAAATTAACAAAAATAAAATCCCCAAGTAATTCTTCAAGTTAAAAAATTTCCAAGTAAATCCCTAAAAAATATATCCCCAACAAAATGTAGAACATGAATCCCCAGGTAATATAATATATAAAAATTTTCTAGATAAATTCCCAAGCAATTATCCCTAGCTAAATCTACAAATAAGTTTATCTAGAAATTTTCTTGCAAAAAGATAAAAAAAGATACATTTTTTCATTATTTGCGAATTTACCTATGAAAACAATACTTGCAGATTATTTGCCCTAAAATAATTTCGCAGGTAATAATTTTGTAAAAATGGCGCCAAATTTACTTACCAATTTTTCTGGGAAAATATTTTCCGCAGGTAAACTAATCTAGAATTCAGGAATTTCATATTTCCGCATGGAAATTTGTGGAATTTTTTTGCGGAAATAATCCCCAAATAAAATTCGTAGATAATTTACAGTTTTCTAGTAGTGAAATAAAGAAAGCATAATCAAACAAAGAGAAAAAAATATCTCAGTGGAGATAACTAATTAGGAAAACTATAAATTGAAAAGTAAGGAAAATGAAAGCCAATTTTATTACACACAAATAAAATCAAAATATTTTCCTTGCTTAAACTCAAGCCTAATTAAAGAAGAAAATGTATAAACCAAAATTTCAAAAGCAACTGCTAATTGACTGGAAATTGAAATTGATGCTTCACTTTTCATCTTTCCTCATTTAACTTCTAATTTTAGCAAGAACTTTATTTCTCTAAAGAAAATACAATTGAGGATTATACATTTACGCCTTTAGGTCTTCAAAGAAAAAGTTGATCTATGCACTTTTTTGTTTTGATCAAATAACAGTGCCTATCATAACAACTATGGTAAAAGAGCTCTTAATCTTAGCCATTATGATAGAATAACTGCAACATTCTAGATTTCATTTTCTTAACAACTCTTATATGCCACTTGATGCAATGGTAAACATAATATTGCCTTTGTAAGAGGTCCTTTATAATATTGACGTTATTATATGAAATTCTTAAGCAAATTATGAATGATCTTGCAAGAAATAAAACATATCCTAAAATTCAGTAACTTAGGAACCAAGTAACAATGTTCTCAATCTTTTATTTGTTTTTTGTGAAACTAAGAAATGTCCTAAGTCTAGCGTTATTTCACCCTTGTTAAAAATTCTTATTTTGCAAGTGACTATATAAAACATATATGCCTGTATAAATGCTTAAAAGTCTACATATATGTCAATCAATCTAAAGACACAAATAAACATCTTCCTGTTGTCCATCTTGTATTCCTAAGATACTTAGAACAAAAACTTTGAAGAACTTGATAAGAAACAACAAAATTTAAAGAGCATTTTCAAAACTAGAAAATTAAAATTAGTAGAGAAAATAGGATTAGAAACAATATATAAAATATTTTTCTTAAAGAAGAAAATTGAGCCCACTGAATGCACAGTGTCCCCTAAATAAAATTATTCCCCTCAAGTACCCGAGGTTAATGGGATATATCCTCCTAGGATAGAACAATCTTACTCACCGGTGTATCGATACCTAAAACCACGGTGTCAGCGAACCACTCAACGGCAGTAAAGTACACTTAGAATACTAGAGTTTAGTAGTAGTAGAAGAAGTCCAGAAAAATCCGTTCAACTAAAATGAGAGGAAATCCCTCAATTTATAGAAAATAAAGAGTAGTGTGAAAAGGTTCTTATTGTGTCTTACCGGAAATGTCACAAACCTTTGGAAAAGTCACAATTTTTCGGAAAGGTACAACCTTTCATAAAAGTCACAACTTTTCATAAAAGTCGCAACCTTTCATAAAAGTCACAACTTTTCATAAAAATCGCAACTTTTCATAAAAGTCACAACTCTTCATAAAAGTCGCAACTTTTCATAAAAGTCACAACTCTTCATAAAAGTCGCAACTCTTCATTTTCCGTTCACACCTTTTAAAACCCAACACTTCAATCATGGTAAGTCCACCAATCTTTCTCTTCTTCGATTACTGATCTATGAAGACCTCAAGATAGTATTTTCATACAATTATTGTAGCCTGGTAAATGTAGACGTGTCCTGTTTCATCAGAGTTAAAAAAAGTGAGGATTTACTTTAAAATATTTTAAGTTAAAAAGCTTAAATGTGCCGTATTTCTGGTTCATAACTGGACAAATACAAACTAAGAAACATTTTAACCAATAAACAAGTTCAATATATAGTACAACCAACTACCTTTAATTGTCACGAAATCATGCTCTAACCCAGTCCTCAGGTTTACATGTTATTAGTCGCATTAGTTTCTAAGGTAGATTTAGTATTGTTTCAGACTTCGGAGTCAATCAACATCACATAATATTCAGATGAAGAGGAAAATATAAGGTTTATTAAATCAAATCATAAAAGTAAGATAATATGAAAACCTACTTTTTTACTGACTGTAATAACCATACTTATGATATGAATTAAGAGATAAATTACCATACCAAAGTTTCTTTATTAGACTTTGTAAGAATTAGAGAGTCAAGTGCATCTTCAGGTATAACACTTTCTTTTATCAAAATAACTGAAAATAAGACGACACACTGTAAATCCAACAACTTGAGACGGTCAAAAACTTTCAAAATCAATATTTTATTCTTTAATGATTAATCACGACCCTGTAAAATACATTTGTACCTGCATGAAGTTATTGTTAAGAAGAAAACACGTGCACAACAGCAAACCAGAGGAGTACGAACGCTGAAGTACATTGTTATATCTAAAGGCTAAAATAACGTAAGTTGTACCAATATAGGGTCATTTTACCAAGTTAGCCAATTACTTTTCAAATGACGTGTGTTTTGCATTTTCAAACACGTGTGTTTCCACTTCTCAGTAAAATATGTCATTTTTATCGGTGTTTTGGTAATAAAAAAATGGCATATGAGGTATGCACAATGCACTGCCTTTTACTACAGTTTTGCTTCATTTTTTGGTAGTTTTCTACCCTGCGCTATTCTTTCTTCCATTGTGTTACTGTTTTTGGGGTTTGATTTACTTATTTCTGGTGAGTTCTTTCTCCATCTCTTATTTGATTGTTTCACCGGTGTTTTGGTAATGAAAAATTGGTGAATTTTCGTTACTTTTAGATTTTATACATGCATATTGACTGCATATATAGTTTATATTTTGATATGGATGAAATTGCAAGTTTAGGATATACAATAGTAGTTTGTGATTTTGATTCTGTAAGAAAATATTCTTTTAGGGTAGATGGGTGCTTTGGTGATGGAATTAGTCTAAAAAATTAAATTAAAATACTAATTGCATCTGAAATTCGGTGTTAAATGGGCTTTTGATTTTTACCTATTCAATTCTATTTATGCCTTCCTTTTGTATTTAACAACAATATTAATAGATAAGATGTAATAAACGTTTCAACCGATAGCAATGACTTCTCTTTGAATAGTTTTTATTCAAAATGTGAGGATTTAACTATTGCATGCAATGTAATTTGTTGGAGAGATGTTGTGTAATGGACACAATAATAACTTTGGTTGATTTGTATGCTAAATGTTATGATCTGGAGTTTGTTGTTCAAACATGAATATATCTATGGGTATCAAAACATCATCCAACAACAAAGTAAAATCAACCAAATAACACAAAATACACTGAAATTCAAGTTATGGACAAAACTAGATAATGAGGAAGCGGTGAGAGAAAAAATAAAGTTCTAAATCTTATTTTGCAAGAAGAAGATGCAAATTTTTTTTTATCTGTGCTCTAATCTACACAATCAATTTTTTAAAATATATATAAATAATGTTTCAGGCAGAATTACCACTTATATACGAGAAGGCCGAACCATAAATTTTACTGGGCACTTGATAAGAGAACTATAGTAGAACATGTTGAACCAGCTGATCAGGAGAATGTGCCATTACCATCACCGACCAAGACCAAGCTTGTTATTTGCAGCTTTGATGATTCGACAAACAGAGGAACCTTGTAAAGGGACCTGATCCTTTGCATCATTATTCGTACAATTGACAGCTGGAAAAAGTACACAAGTTTGGTCAGGTTGGTGCACGGTCTCCAAGTGTGGCAAAAACCTCGGCCAATGGCATGGCCTTGAAGGTTGTGTCTATTCTCAATAAGGACATCCTTCAATAGACACAACCTTAGTTTTTGCATCCTGAAAATATCTCAAGAACAAAAGCAAAAACCACTCATTTCAAGAGTATTCACCTGAAGAGCAACAAGGACCAGATAAAGCTGTCTGCGTCTTAGTTGTCTTAGGTTTTTACTTCCGTACTTATGTTGTAAATCTAATCCTGAGTTATAAAGGAATTAAATCTTTTGTTTGTTTAGTTCAAAGTCTAAATCAGTTGAGGCTAACTGGTTTAGTTGGCACTGTTGTTTGCTGCTTAGTCAAATCCTAAGTCATCTAGTGTTAGGTGGGTTAGTGGGCAATTGTGTGTTGCTTAGTGAATTCTAAGTTACTCAGTGTAGGGTAGCTTAGTCTCTATTTGTAGTGGGGTTGCTACATTTAGGGGGAAGGGATTTAGAGGTAAATTCCTAGGCTGCAAGCTGTTGTAATTTGAATAGTTGCTCTATTTGGAAGAAATGGAGTTTGGTTTGAAAAGCCTGTGAGGACAGATCGTGGTTTTCACTGCCCTTGAGCAAGGGGATTTCCACGTAAAGTGCTTGCGTTGTATTGCTTGTATTGCTTTACTTACTAATGTTGCTTGCATTATTATTCTTATCGTGTCAAGGGACCTGGTCCATTGACTCTTAGTGGATGTCTATATCTTAACAATTGGTATCAGAGCAGGTTGTCTCTATTTGGTTAACACTAAGAGAAGTTCCTGTGTAAGACGAGGATGCACGACTTTTTGATGGCTGAAGATAGTGAATTGTGGGACATTGTGCTAGATGGTCCTTTTATACGTACGATAGAGGTTAAGGAAGGTGAAATCACAAGAGTAATTCCAAAGACCCGTCAATAGTATGATGAAGCTGACCGTAAGAAGATCGAGAAAAGCTACAAAGCCAAGAAGTTACTAGTGTGTGGGATTGGTGCTGAAGAATATAATCGTATCTTCGCTTGTGAATCAGCAAATGAGATTTGGGACTGTTTCTGGACGGCTCATGAAGGTACTGAGCAGGTGAAAGAATCAAAGGTAGACTTGCTAACTACCCAATATGAAAACTTCACTATGAAAGAGAAAGAGACTATTCATGAAATAAGCACTAGATTTGCATCTATCACGAATGAGTTACGATCGTTGGGAGAACCTGTTCACACAAGCAAACAGGTCAGGAAGATTCTTCGAGTTCTTCCAAAATCCTGGTCAAGCAAGGTTGATGCTATCACTGAGGCTAAGGACCTGAAAGTATTCATAATGGATTCCCTAATTGGAAGTCTTCAAACACATTAAATGTATAGAAATCAAGAGGCATCAAAGAAGGATAAATCTCTGTCCCTCAAGGTGGCATCAGGAAATACATTTGATGAAGAAGAAGACATGGCCTACCTCACTAGGAGATTTCAGAAAATAGTAAGAAAACATGGAGGCTTCCGCAAAGGTGGAAATTTCGGCAAGGCTGCAACTGCTAATGATTTGTGTCACAAGTGTGGTAAACCTGGCCACTTCATCAAAGATTGTCCTATGACTAAGGCTGAAAACAGAGACCACACAAGACCTGGAGGAGATAAGGACAAGAGAAGAGACCTGATCCCTGACAGAAAAGGAAGGAAAGCAACTGCTGATTATGTTGTCAAGAAAGCGCTTGCTGTCTGGGGAGATTCCTCAAGTGATTCAGATCAGTCAGAATACCCTGAGGGCGTATCTATGCTTGATTTCAGGGATGATGAAAATGTGTTCAACACCATGTTTGCTCTCATGGCAAAATCTGATGATGAAGAAGTTGAGGAAGAGGTAACACTTTCTGACATTAAATAAGATTTGCACACTTATTCTGTTAAGAAATTGAGAAATCTAGCTGATGTATTGATTGACTCTACTACTGAGTTAACAATTGAAAAGGACTTGATGAACAATAGCCTAAATATATTTCATGAAGAAAAGGTTGGGGTGGTTGACCATATGTCTGTTGTGGAAGAACAACTGGTAGTTCTAGAAACTGAGAATCTAGAGCTCAAAGAAAAACTGAAAATGATGAGTGAAAAATATGGTAGAGGAAAGGGAGAAGCTATCAACCTGCATCTAGAGCTAGAAACTCGCCTAAACAGTGCGGAAACTAAACTTGCACTAGCCTTAGAGAGAAATAATCAATTGGAAAGGAACCTGGTCCGACTTAAAGAAGAACTTGAAAAATCTATGAGATGGGCAAACTCCTCTAAGCTACTCTCCAGTATCACGAGTCAAGGCCAAAGCAGTGGGAAAGGGCTAGGTAGTTCAAACATTTACCCTCCATATAATCCTTAAAACAAATATGTGTCTGTCTCAGACAATTTGTTGTGCCTTCATTGTGGCCGCAATGGCCACCTGAAGAAGGATTGTCCAGCCTTTAAAAGGTCCCAAGAAAATCTTTTGTCATACACCACACAGAAAACTGTGCAATACAAGGGACCTACTCCCATTGCTAGAAATTCTAAAATGAGAAAGACTGATCTACCTCATTGGACAAAAAGCTCACTTATCACAGCTCTATCTGCCTACTGGGGACTCAGATTGAAATGGGTTCCCAAGTCTAACAAGTGATATTTGTTGCAGGAGAGTGGAGGAAGTGTCAGTCATTGCTGGTTCATAGATAATGGATGTTCAAAGCACATGACTAGAAGGACTGATAACTTCTTATCACTCAAGGCACTTCAAGGTGGAGGTGTCTCTTTTGGAAATGGAAGGAAGGGATATATTCTTGGAGTTGGGAGAGTTGGAAAGTCGCTAAACACTCTATTAAAAATGTGTACTACGTAAGTGGACTGAAATATAGTCTTCTCAGCGTGTCTCAAATATGTGACAAAGGAAATAAAGTGAAGTTTCTATCAGAGAAGTGCATGGTTACCAAGCAAGAAGGCAAAAGAACATATACATTGTCGACCTAGACACTGCTCAGGGAGATGATCTTACATGTCTCAGTGCTCAAACTGAGAATGATAACCTTTGGCATAGAAGACTCGGTCATGTGAGCTCTTCTCTGCTGGACAAACTTGTCTCCAGGAACCTGTTCTGTGGGTTACCAAGGTTAAAATTCAGTGATGACAAAGTGTGTGATGCATGTGTCAAAGGCAAACATGCCAGATCCTCCTTCAAGTCAAAGAAGCATGTGAGTTCTTCACATTCTCTCGAACTAATTCACATGGATATGTGCGGACCTGTGAGGATTCAGAGCAGAGGTGGGAATAAGTATATTTTGGGGATTGTCGATTATTGTTCAAGGTTCACTTGGACTATGTTCCTAAGGTCCAAGGAGGAAACATATGATGTACTGACGATCTTTATCAAGATGATCCAGGCAAAGTTAAACTGCAAGATTGCAGGGATCAGATCCGATCATGGAACTAAATTTGAAAGTGCAAAGCTTGACAATTTTTGTGGTGAAAATGGAATTCATCATGACTTCTCTGCTCCCAGAACATCTCAACAAAATGGTGTTGTGGAGAGGAAGAATAAAACCTTGGTTGACATAGCTAAAACAATGCTTATTGACTCAGATCTTTCAAATATTTATGAGCTGAAGCTGTCAATACTGCTTGCTATGTGACCAACTGATGCTTAATCAGGTCCTTGCTGAAAAAAACACCATATGAGCTACTCTATAACAGAAAGCCCAAGCTGAACTATCTAAGGGCTTTTGGATGCAAGTGTTTTGTGTTGAATAATGGAAATGATGATCTAGGAAAATTTGATCCTCGAAGTGACAAAAGAGTATTTGTAGGTTACTCATCCTCCAGCAAGGCCTATAGAGTCTACAATAAAAGAACCTTATGCATTGAAGAAAGCATTCATGTGATCTTTGATGAAGCTAGTGTCTTGTCAGACTTAAATCACAGAGATGAGGATGAACTGGAAGAACTCCTTCAGATTCAGAGAGATGAAGTGAATGAATCTCTGACTGAAGGTGGTTAAGATCCAGGAGTTATTGATCAAGAGTCAACAGAAGAAGTAAAAGAAGATGATGAGCCTGGAGAGGGACCTGGTACATCTGTCAATGCTGATGCAAACGATGTTTCCCAACCCGGAGAAAATGTTTCTGGAGATGAAGAAGAGCAAACAGATTAGCCTCAACCTCTTAATGCTCAGTCTGGGTGGAAACATTAGTCATCTCATCCTCTTGACAATTTTGTTTCTCCTTTGAATTCTGGGATGCAGACCAGATCCAAGGTCAGAAACTTGGTTGCATTTTTAGCCTTCACATCCAGCATTGAGCCAAAGAACATCAAGGAGGCCTTGACAGATGCTGACAGGGTGAATTCCATGTAAGAAGAACTCCATCAGTTTGAACGAAGCAAAATATGGCACCTGGTCTCTAGACCTGCTGACCGAACTATTATTGGAACTAGGTGGGTGTTTAGAAACAAGCTTGATGGGAATGGTATTATCACAAGGAACAAATCAAGGTTGGTGGTTCAAGGCTATAATCAAGAAGAAGGCATTGACTATGATGAAACATTTGCTCCTGTTGCCAGAATGGTGGCCATCAGAATTCTCATTGCCTTTACAGCCTATATGGAATTCAAGCTGTTCCAGATAGACGTCAAAAGTGCATTCCTAAATGGCGACCTGAAGGAAGAAGTGTATGTGAAACAACCACCTGGGTTCGAGGATATTAACCTCACAAATCATGTGTTCAAGTTGGATAAGGCTCTGTATCTACTGAAACAGGCTCCTAAAGCCTGGTATGAAAGGTTGTCCAATTTTCTGCTGAAATATAATTTCAAGAGAGGCAATAATGACAATACCTTGTTTCTGAAAACTATAGGGAAAAAGCTTCTTATCATATAAGTGTATGGAGATACCATCATTTTTGGAGCTACATCTGAGGTCTTATGTAAAGAATTTGCCACTCTAATTGGGAAATGAATTCAAAATGAGCATGATGGGAGAGCTGACCTTCTTCTTGGGTCTGCAGATTAAGTAAACACCAAATGGGATCTCAATCTGTCAAGATAAATATATCAAAGAATTGCTGAAAAAATTTCACATGACTGATTCAAAGACCATTGACACCCCCATGGGTACTAATTCAAAATTGGGAGTTGATGATTCTGATGCCTTGATAAATCAGACTATGTACAGAGGAATTATCGGTTCATTGTTGTATCTAATAGCAAGCAGAACTGACATAGTGTTCAACGTAGACATGTGTGCAAGATTTCAAGCTTGTCCCAGAGAGTCACACATGAAGGCTGCCAAGAGGATTCTGAGATATCTGAATGGGACAGAGGACCTGGTCCTGTTCTATCCAACTGGGGATTCATTTGAATTAGTGGGGTATGCATATGCATATTTTGCAGGTTATCAGGTAGATAGGAAAAACACTTCTGGAATGGCCCGCTTTCTAGGCTCCTCACTCATCTCATTGGGAACTAAGAAACAAAATTATGTGGCCCTTTCCACAGCTGAGGCAGAATATGTGACTGTTGCTTCTTGTTGTGCACAACTACTTTGGATAAAATAGCAGCTGGAGCATTTTGGAATTCTTACTCACATTATCCCTCTCTTGTGTGACAATACCAGTGCTGTCAATATGGGGGGAAATCCAGTTCAACACAAGAGAACCAAGCATATTGATGTTAGGCATCACTTTCTAAGGGATAATGTTGAAAATATGACCATTTGTATGCAGTACTGCAAAATTGAGGATCAAATCACTGATATCTTTACCAAGGCCTTGAGCAAATATCAGTTCGTGACTAACGGGCTGAAGCTAGGGATGTTGAAATTGGACTGAGCTGTATCTTTCTAGACATTCAACCCTCAATGGCTATGGTCTGCAGGGCAGGTATCCTTGTTAATTGTAATGCCTTGTGTGCTAGACCAATCTTGTACCTCTGTTTACAGGTATACACTAGTGGAAACTGGAGAAGTAAGGAAGGCTCTCAACCATTCAGAAGTAAATTTTCTCTCTGCATTCAGATAGGGACCTGGTCCCATCTAAAGGTTAGTATTCTTTTAATTGATTTTAAAATTGTCATTGAGAACCGTTGAGACCTCCACGTGTCAGTCATCGGTCACTCTGACCGTTTTGTCCCATCGCTTTAAGTCCAAGTGACGTGTCTCTTAGGACCTGACACATCCTTTCAACCCTTTTTATATCTCTTCCCTCCAGTCTTCTTCTCAGTCATTTCAAATTCGTCTTTTGATTTTTCCAGAGAAACCCTAGTTCTTCTCCTTCAAGTCTTCTTCTCTCTGCTCTCTCTAACCATGTTTCAATTGCCTTTTCCTCCTAGGAATGTACTAGGTATTCCAAATGAAATAGACCCTGTAGACTTTTACTTGTCTTCTGAAGTCCCTTCTTCGACCAGAATGTTAACCACTCCTCCGGTAAACGCTACCGAAACAAGTTGTCCTACCCCCTGTCTCCAATAGATCTTAATAATCCAGCCCCCTCATGTCAACCTGGTCCCCTCTTGTCAATGTTGTTTAATGTTATTTGACTGTCTGTTTGATGGTGACCTTCAGGAGAGTAAGCACTCTGAATCAAATATTCTTGCAGATAGTGAGAGCATGGCCATAGAAAGTCTTACACATAAGGGAAGGGGTGAGGAATGATGAAGGCAATGACTTTGGAGAAGTTCTCCTGAGAACACTGAACCAATATTTGACAGAACACTAGATGTTGCACTTCCTCCTACTAGTGATTCAGACGACACTGATGAGGACAACACTCCACTCAGATGGGCAGTACAGAAGAGAATGGTGCCTGTTATTGCGAAAGGGAAAGAGAAGGTCATCGAGGAGACACCTAAGAGAAAACCTTTCACCAGAGCAACCAATTAGAAATTTATGGGAGATGCTTTAAAGTCAAACAAAGCAACCACTGAAGAAAACAGAAGAAGGAGAAAAACTGGTAAAGTGGAGATTGATATACCTGTTGAGGGAGTGGTGGTGGTCCCAAATGAACTTTCTGAGAATGATACCGAGTCAGAGGATATCCCACTGGCTAAGATACAAAGGCAAGGGAAAATCTAACGACCTCTCTGTAAAAGGGGTTGATGCTGCAACAAAATGGAAGGCTAAGGAAACACCTAAGAAGAAAGTGAAGGCAAAATCAAAGGGAAAAATGGAGGTTGTGCCTGTTTCTAAGAACACACTAGGACAGGGACCTGGTACCAAGAGGAAGCGGAATGAAAATGAGGACACCAAGCAGGACATTGTTAACAATCTGCGTGTGCAGAAGGTCTTGGGTGGGAGAGTTTTTGATCCCACGATCATCAAGAAGCCAGTAATGAACTCGTTGGCTGATCTAGTGGAGATTCAATCATGGACTCACCTGTTCATGACCAAATCTCCCATAATGCATGAAGACCAAGTGAGGGAATTCTATTATAATGTGGAGTTCAATGAGGATGAAAGCCTTCATACGATGGTGGGAGATTAAAGGGTATATCTAAATGAGGAGGTGTTGGGGGGAATCCTGGAAGCACCTAGAGAAGGGATCAAATCTGTGGTTGGAAAACTCTGCACTAAGCACTTTGCAAATGAATGTTCCAAACTTCCGGGCATGCACCGACACGTATTCAGAAGAAGCTCATGAAAGGAGAATACCAATTGCTGTTTGAGTTTCTTAACAAGGTAGTTCTCCCTCGATCTGAGAACCGTACAGTTGCCACTTCAGCCGATTTATTCCTGATGGAATCACTCTGCAAGTTCGAACCACTGAATCTGCCAGCACTCATGTTGGAACATATGCGTAAGACAGTTGTAAAACGTAAAGACAAGCACGACATGGGGTATGTATATTTCCTCACAAAGATATTCGACCATTTGAAAATCTCAGTGGGAACAGGTACTGTTTGCACTGTTAAACAATCCATCTCTCTTAGTACCTTGGTTGAGTGTGAGTGCATAAAGGGTGAAACAGGACAACTGAGCAAAATGTCTCAGTTGGTGGTTGAACGGGATCAACTCAAGCTTGAACTGGAAGAAATGACTGCACTTGTGGGGAAGAAAGACGCTGAGATGGCACTTTTGAAGGCACAACTAACCAAAGCTCAAACTGAGGGACCTGGTACTGAAGAGGTTAAAGAGTTAAGACTGAAAAATGTTGCCCTTCTGTCTCAAATTGATGATCTTCAAGAGAGCTTGATCAAAGCTCATGAATCTGCCAACGACCAGCTCACCTTTGTCATCAAATCCTCACCTATCAGCCCCCATCCCCCTAATTCCCTCTATCTTTATCCTTTCTTTTTGTGTGGGCAGTGTCCTGGGTTCTCTTTAGCAGTTTATTGTCAATGTATTGGATGCTTTCTTTGTGCAATGAAAAGGACTTCTGTTTTGTTGTGATGTTTCCATGTCTAATACTTTTTCTATGATGTGTTGCCAAAGGCTATGGTCTTTCTATGCAAGCTTACTTTTAATCTTGGTTTACTGTCTCTATTTTTTATAATGCCAAAAGGGGGAAAACTTGGGTGCTTAGAGGAAGTGTGCTTAGACAGAGGGAAGTAGAGGAAGGGGAAGTAGGGGACGTGTTGCTTAGAGGAAGTGTGCTTAGACAGGGGGAAGTGATCGGTGGAAGTGGAGAAGGAAACATGGGGTATTATGAGTTTGTCATCATCAAAAAGGAGGAAAATGTTATTTGCAGTTTTGATGATTTGACAAACAGAGGGACCTGATCCTTCGCATCATTATTCGTATAATTGACAGCTGAAAAAAGTACACAAGTTTGGTGAGGTTGGTGCACGGTCTCCAAGTGTAGCAGAAACTTCGGCCAATGGCATGGCCTTGAAGGTTGTGTCTATTCTCATTAAGGACATCCTTCAATAGACACAACCTTAGTTTTTGCATCCTGAAAATCTCTCAAGAACAAAAGCAAAAACCACTCCCTTCAAGAAGTATTCACCTGAAGAGCAACAGGGACCAGATAGAGCTGCTTGTGTCTTAGTTGTCTTAGGTTTTTACTTCTGTGCTTATGTTGTAAATCTAATCCTGAGTTATAAAGTAATTAGATCTTTTGTTTGTTTAGTTCAAAGTCTAAATTAGTTGAGGTTAACTGGTTTAGTGGGCAACGTTGTTTGCTGCTTAGTCAAATCCTAAGTCACTAGTGTTAGGTGGGTTAGTGGGCAACCGTGTGTTGCTTAGTGGATTCTAAGTTACTCAGTGTTGGGTAGTTTAGTGGGCAATAGTGATATTGCTTAGTTGCTCTATTTGTAGTGGGGTTGCTACATTTAGGGGGAAGGGATTTAGAGGTAAATTCCTAGGTTGCAAGCAGTTGTAATCTGAATCGTTGCTCTATTTGGAAGAAATGAAGTTTGGTTTGAAAAGCTTGTGAGGATAAGTCGTGGTTTTCACCGCCCTTGAGTAAGGGGGTTTCCACGTAAAGTGCTTGCGTTGTTTTGCTTGTATTGTTTTACTTACTGTTGTTGCTTGTTCTTATCGTGTCAAGGGACCTGATCCATTGACTCTTAGTGGATAGATATCTTAACAAAGCTTAATGTCGCAACGTTTGAACAAATTCAGAGATAGAATTTAGTAATTTCTTTTCATTATACATTTGGAAATATCTTCTTCTTCTACAAAAATACATTACAAATTTTCAAACATAGATATTGTAGGGGTAGTCATCAGTTGTGATCCTCTAAAATTGCAGGTAGTCATTCAATCAAGTGCCAAAAGATTAGAGTTATGAACAACCAGCACGTATACTTAAAATATTTTATTTAAATCAACTTGACATTCAATCATAAAATATCTATATATTTTATATTTTATTTTCAAGACCTTTAGGAACAATCAATTTGTTGTGACCTTACTCTGTTATTGTCAAAACAGAATATATGAGCATCTTATTATCTTGATATAAGTGTACCCAATTTTTTTCCCTCTTTTGTTTGTCTTAGCATAAAAAATAGTCTTAAAGTTAATTTTTGTAACATGTGCAGGGTTATTACTCCAAGACAAGTTGAGCATAATAATACATGTGAGTCCTTATCCCCAAGATCTGAGTTGATAAATTACTATATAAATGATAAAAAGATTATTTACAAAAATTACTTGTAACAAACGCTACTTTTAAATCGATCTTACTGATGGAGAAGTGGGTGAACTAAAATGCCACCATTTCTATTTTTTCTGCTGAAAAGACCTCCCAATGAGTCAATGACATCTGAAGAAATTTATGAAAGAACTTCTGTGAAGGTATGTATTCAATAAATTTTACATTTGTAATTATTATTTCAGTACTTCGTTGCCCTTCAGCAACAATACCAAGACTAGGGATTAGTTAAATAGTGAGGGAAAAAAGGTAAAAGATGGAGAACATGAACTTAATATGGAATGACTTTTAACTGTTTTGTAGAAGAATTTGAATTTATGAACAAGGTTTCTACCAAGACCTGGAAATATACTTTTATCATTCTATTTTTTAACCAAAACATTGTGTACCCATAAGTGGATCCTCCTCCTCGATGTTTTTATCTGTCCTTTGCACATCTTGACATTAAGTTTGTATTTTCTTATTTCTTAAAGCATCGATAATAGATAAGACCGAAAGTTTATTTTTAGCATTTGGATCATTTTTGTCTCTTAACAGGTAATTAGTAAATCTCTGTTATAATATATTTGTATGTTCTTTTCAACTTCTATTTGTTGTCATTTTGTATGTAAAAGAATATTGACTTCTTACATCTCCCAAATGCAACTCCTATACATTAATCATGTCGTAGAATAATTGGGAGAGAAAATATTTTGAGTTCAACTGAAAATTATTGAGTACTAGACAATTCTAGAAATGAACACAGAAATATAATATTTATCCGTTTTAAATCTCTCTTTCAATGAAACAAATATTGAGAAGTATGTGAATTCTAACTGCCCTAAAACACATCTTATTTTTATCTCTTACTCCATTGATATTCTAGAGGTACTATAACTCATATTTTGTTAACCCAACAATGGAGAAGGAAGACAACACAATTTGGCAATACAGAAACAAAATTTGAATGGACTCGACAACTCTAGATTTTTCTTCCTTGTTCTGACGCTGAATTTGAGTAGCAAAGTGTCGGGACATGACACCAGGTCTCGCCAGTTTAATTAAGGAGATGATTAATAATATAATCCTCTTTGCACCTTACCTACCAATTACCATCGGAAGGCAGAAATATTGTAAAATTATTCAATAAAAACAAGTAATGGAGTTTATAGAAAGGCGGGGACAAATCCAGGATTTATAATACAGAAAAGGGTAAAATTATTTTTAAGCTATTTGAAATTAAATAAAAATTACCTCACTTATAATTTGGTCTAAAAATACCCTTATCATTAATAATTTTGTCCAAAAATATCTCTATTATTTAACCTTTTTAAACCGTTTGAAAAAAGAGTGACTCATTTCCAAGTTTAAGCTTGTTACATTGGACTTATCTTTAATTTAAAACCACAAAATTCAATTCATTATTTTTTTAAACTCCATGCCAAGTCATAATAGGTCAAACAAATGAAAATATGGAGAGAGCAATAATATTTTGATAAGAATTTTTTTGAGAATTTTAATCTAGTGTTTTTGCATCCTAAAAGCCTAACCAAACAGACTTAAACTCTATAGGTTCAAAATGTTTAAATTCTTAGCATTAAATCCATTATATTTTAAAAATTATAAGTTCATGTATATTATTTATGAGTACAATTTTAATAATTTTTTACTCTATGTGGTGCGTAGAAAATTATGAGTTAAATTGAATGGAGAAAGACTCATTTTCCTAAAAGAGTAGTTAGGAGTCTTGTGAACTCAAACAAGATGTTACTTTTTAAGTTTTGATAGAAAATATGTCATACATACAAAACAAAGAACAACAATGAATCTGGTAGCCCATTTGTGTTTAGTAAGGTACTGGAAGAGGCCGTGGCAAAGCTCCATGAGCTGCTTTGGACATCGTAAGGTAGTGATAACAGTTGGCTTTCTTCAACAGTGATTGTGTTGATCAGCTGTAGAAGAATGTGCTCCAATTCTTCCACTCGTGGACACCTGCTTTTACTAGTGTCCTGTTTTCGTTTATCAAATTCCAGGCTGGGAAATCTTTTCTTGGCATCACAAAATCTCTTTCCATGGGACAGAAATCGCCGATTCCATCACCTAGATAGATCATTCTTTTCTTTCCTTCCTTAGCCATGCTGGCTTGAATTCTTTCTACTATCATACCCTGCAATAAACAGAATCTCAATGAAAAAACTAATTCAAGAATTACCTAATTACTTCATATTAAATCTAAATTAAAGGATTTAGTATTAGTTACCTTGCACATGTTGGGAGGGCAGAGATTGCAGCCATGAGGAAATTTTTGAAAATCAACATAAGGGAGGATTCGTTCCTCATCGATGTAGCCTGGATTTGTGTTGATTTCAGAGAAACAATCCCTAATTCCGACATGTTTCAATGAAGAATACATTTGCATCGCTTATTACACACCTGAATTAACACACATTCAATTAGTTTAAACCCATAAAAAAATTCTCTGATATTTAAAAAGAAGAAGCTGTAATTGTACCCTAATGCATAAGCTGATTTAATGGCTGGGACAATCCTGGGGTGTATGGGAACCCGTTTCAATACCTCTGCAATAGTTTTGCCTTGTACATGAAGCTCCTCCATCATTCTATCCTGTTATTTGAAACACAACAGAAATTATCAGCTCTACTGTTGGGACAAAATTCGAGAGACAAGCATAAAACTATAGTATGAAAAAAACATGAAGAGAAAACGAAAACTAACCATGAGAGTGTTCCATGGCATAGTGGAGAGAAGTTGATTGAACAAATCAGTGGCGCCTAACTCATCCACCACCCAATTATCACTATCCACGTCAATAATCGTCTTGTCAAAGTCAAAAACCACTACAATTCCAGCCATTTTTTTTTTGAGTAAATTATCGAGGAACTAGAGACGAGAAAAGAGAGAAGACTGATTCTTCTTGTTATGGGAAGTATTTGGGTTTGTGAACACCAAACATATGGAGAGGGAGATTTATAGTGAGGGAAAAAAGGGAATAAGGTACAAAAAAAAAAAAAAAAAAAAAAAAAAAAAAAA
>JAKRZT010007890.1:0-51834 GCA_029582215.1 Solanum sparsipilum
ACGACCCTCAGTTTGCCCTTTCAAGACCAAAGCCCAAACCACTTTAAGAGGTCGTTGGGTTTGATACGTGAGATTACAATAATAATTTTAAAATAATATTTATACTTAATTTTTTCATAATTTGTTTAAAATATTAGTTTATTTCGAGATTATTTCATTCGATCATATTTATTAAAATGATGTACTATCTCACATAAAAAATAGAAAACTTATAATTCCATAAAATATCCTTACTTATTTCGTCGTACGTACCAAATATACCTTATCATACTTTGCCTTTTTTCCTGAACATTTATTTTCCTCCAATTAATTTCCTTTTGGTAATGATCGAAGTTCCTCAAATAACCATTTTTCGTGTGTAAAATAAGATAGTATTGGTGGATGCGTTTTACATAACATAATGCAAAACAATCATTTAGTTAAAAGGGAAAATCTCCAAAATTCAAATATATTTTATAATGATTTAGTTTCAAAGTTTGAAATTAAATTTTAGAAACCTTCCAAATTTTACTCATATAATTTTAATTTTATTTCATATTCAAACACAATTTTATCTTTAATTACTATTTTAAACTTGAATAATAATTTTTTTAAAAAAATTAATTTGATTATAATATTTTTTATTGTAATTGTTTGATATGACATGCCCTTAAATAAGAAACCTGTGAAAAGTTTTGGCAAATATGTGGCGTTAGCCATGAAAATCAAATACATCTTTCGTCTTATTTGATGTGACACTTTTTTTCTTCAGTATGTTTAAAAAAAAATCACTTTATTATAAGTTGAAATAATTTAATTTTATAATTATTTTGTCCTTAATAAGATAATTTACAATCATACAAATATAAATTATTTTATACTATATGTTTTAAAAGTCAATTTTTTTTCTAAAGTACCGTACAAAGTCAAACAATACGATATAAAATAGAACGAGGGTGTATCCTTCCTTTAAAGTTGTTGTTTGTCCAAATTTTTTCCTTGAAGGTAATTTTTTTTTAGAGGATATGATTTTGTACCTTTAATTTTTATAAACTACTCCCTCTATTGTTAATTGAATTTATGAGGCAATACATACATATTAAGAAAAAATATTTAAGTAAAATCATAAAAATATAAATTTATAAGTAGTATAATATATCTCCTAAAAAATATAAAACTTTAATAAATGAAAAGATAAATATAAAAGAATATCAAACATTCATCTTGAATTTTGAAGAATTTAATTATTATTTTGAACAATAAAAATATTTTAAAAATTCAGTAATATATAAAATAAAGAGAGTAATAAAATTGATAACTTAACTAATTTACCTAAAATATACAAATCAAATTATATCTTTAAAAAAAAGCAATATCTCAAAATAAAATAGATTAGATAGTATATACGAACGAGTATATAGTAAATAAATCTAATTCAAACCCCCATAAGTCAAAGAGAATGTGTCGGTTAACTTAATGAGATCTTCAACACTCTTACTGCTACACTTCTTTCTACAAAAAAAAAAAAGTACTTCCTTTGTCTTCTTTTTTTTTGCCTTTTTCGAAATCTCTCAAGAATATCCATTGTAATTGCCAAAAGAATTTGTTCATATATTGTACTAAAAAATTGGTGTATAGTAAAGAGAAAATCATTGTTTTTTTTTTTGTTTTCAATTGATGGGGTTTTGAGATTTAGAATGGACTTGAAGAAACTTCCATTTTCTGATTCTTCTCCAAGAAGAAAGGTAGTTGTTTCTGGCTTTGGTTTGGGTGTTGCTGCTTCTTTCATTTTTGTTTGTATTCTATTGTTGAATTATTCATTCAAATCTCCATTTGTAACCCCTGTTTTTACTGGTTTTAGTTACAGTGATAATAATAATAGTAATAGTACCCTCATTTCTTGGCCTTTCTCTTTCTCTAATGCTAGTGTTAGTTTGAGTTCCAAAGCTTCACACAATGTGGAAAATGGAAACTTTAGTGTTCAAGAAACCAAGAAAATTGATGAAAGTGGAATATTTTCCAATTTGGGGGAAAAGGGGGGAATTTTAGGAAATACCCATGTCCTCAATTTCTCTGAAAATGAAAAAAATGAAAGCTTTCTTGTTCAAGAATCAGGAATTGTCAAGAAAACCCATGGGTCAGAAATTGATGGGAATGGAACTGTTTTGGGTATCCATGATTCCACCAAGTATAATGTGACCTCAACTTATATTGAGGATGTTGTGGGATCAAGTGGTGGTGATAGGAAAAAAGTTGCAGTGGGTGAGGGTAAGGGGGGTTTATCTGTGGAGAAGAATGGTGTGTTGTTTCAAAGTCATGGAGAATTATTGATTAGACATGACAAGGATTTTTATGGGGATTGTGATGTATATGATGGTGAATGGGTTAGAGATGACACGAAGCCATATTATCCTCCGGGTTCTTGCCCTATTATCGATAGAGATTTTGATTGTCACCTTAATAAGAGGCCAGATGATGAGTATATCAAGTGGAGATGGCAGCCATATGCATGTGACATACCGAGGTACGAGTACTAAAGCTCCTAGTCACAATATTTGAAATTTGACTATGAATTACAATTTAGTCTTTGGTAACACCCTCAATGCATAAAGTGATATTACAATGTTGACTTTTGGATTGAACTAAAAGAACAAATGTTGTGGAACTACCTTGTAAGACAGAACATAGAAATCTATATTCCGATGCTACTCCAAAAAGTACGATGTATTTTCTAATCAGTTGATCCAGTATGTTGCAATTGGTTGTAAGTTTCTTAGGGTGTTAGTTTTTGACTATATCTTGTGTGAAGTTTGCGTGCACACCTATGAAATGCAAGCAGATGCCTTTGTAAAATGCTGTAATGCCAGTCGTTTTAAATGTGTTTCTTTACTGACATTATTCGCATTGCCAATGAATTTTTTTTTATTTACATAGTCTATGTTGCATATTTAGTTATATTGGTCAATTTAACTGATTTACATCTCACACACTAGCCTCAATGCAACTGATTTTCTGGAGAGGTTGAGAGGGCAAAAGCTTGTTTTTGTGGGGGACTCATTGAATAGGAACATGTGGGAGTCCCTTGTATGCATTCTTCGCCACAGTATTCGAGACAAAAAGCGAGTTTATGAGATATCAGGAAGGCATGAATTCAAAAAGAAGGGCTTCTATGCATTCAGATTTGAGGCAAGCTATTTAATCTCTTTCTTCTGTGACCTGAGAATTGCTAATTTCCTTGTTATTTATCATGCTGTGACTTGGTTGCAGGATTATAACTGTTCTGTGGATTTTGTTAGTTCCCCGTTTCTTGTCAGACAATCAACTTTTAAAGGGAAAAATGGTTCTGTCGAGACGCTAAGATTAGATTTGATGGACAAGACGACTTCAATGTATAGTGATGCTGATATTGTAATTTTCAACACTGGTCATTGGTGGACTCATGAGAAAACCTCCAGAGGGTTAGCACTTTACTTCTTTCACTAAAAGCTGGATCTTGCATGTCATTGTTAGTTGAAATTTATAAACTTGTGCTCCTGGTTGATTATAGGGAAGACTACTACCAGGAAGGTAATCATGTGCATGGAAGGCTCAAGGTTTTAGAGGCATACAAGAGAGCGATTTCCACTTGGGCAAGGTGGGTGGATCAGAACTTTGGTGGAAGCAGAACTCAAGTTATTTTTAGAGGATATTCGGTCACACACTTCAGGTACAATTCTTTGTTACATGTTAATTTAGCTACAACTCTAATGGGGATATCATGATTCAGGAACTCTTCTCGTGACTTACATGTTGTGTTTCTTTGGTATTGAGGTGTTCTTAAGGAATCTCTTATTAGGAAGTGAGAATGAATAAGTTAAATTGTAATCCTTTTCCCCAAGTGCCAGGGGCTGTATACTTCACTGGCATTTGGGGCTTGGATTGATCGATGTGTCTCATTTATGAGCTGCTGCCATGTATTCGGTGGCAGATCCAGGATTTTTACTAAGAGGATTCAACATATACTATATATATCTACCATATATATGAAACAAAGTAATTTTAGTAATTTTGACTTTGTATATACATTGTAATTTTCCAACAAAGAGGGTTCGGATGAAACCCTTGTGCGCTATTAACTATGTATTTAGTCCTTCATTGACGGTACATGTGAACATTAGGGTGGAACTAGGGAAGTTGCCAGGCTACTGGTCAGCACAATATTCGCCATATATGAAGGACGAAAATGCTGTGTAGCATTTAACAGAACCACCTTAAGTTCGGAGGCTAAAGACTAGTATCAATGTGAACTTTAGCAAAGAACAGAATTCCATGCAAGCTAAGGATCCATATAAGGTGATACTAGCTAGTTCTCGTTGGGATAAATATGTGGCTGTTTTAGATTTTGTTCTTTGCACGGGTCTTTGTAGTTTGGGTAGTGATTTGTATGTATAAGTGTGAGATTTAAAGAACCTTTAGTCTTGGATTATCATATAAATAGGAAAATATAGTAATTTTACTGCTAATTAGTTGTAGCATTGTAGGTTAATCATTAGTTGAATGTTCAGGTTATCTAGTTCTATGGCGTAAGACTGTAAATTTGGAAGATGTAATTGCAGTGACCAATCTATGGGATCTCCTAATCATTTTCAGATATAACATGGATCGTATACAACTATGGTACAGTGTAGCTCCTACTTTATGTTCAGACATAAACTTAATACACAAAACTCATTTGAATGACAGGCGTGCCTTTTAGGCGGAATGAAAACCTCTGGGAAGGTTATCTCTAAAAATGAATGTACTCCTGTTGTCTGGTAGGCTTGTTGTGTGGATGTATAAAGGTATATGCTGTTTAGTGAGATGGTCAAGTTGGTTTCTCACTGCAAACTTGCTGTCCTTTAAATACAATCTGTTAACCAAGTGTTCACGCAACCTGATCAATATACAGAAGAGTAATCACTTTAATTATCAACTAGTCGTGATATATGTTGATTCCTTCAAAAGTAGATAAGCTATCACATTTTTTGGAAATTCTTTTATTTCATTACATGTACTCTGTGATAGTGTTGTCTCATAGAGAAACTAGCAATGCTATGGTTTATGTTAAAATAATCTTGCGTTTTGATCATCCCTGTTAGTAAATTTGTCTCTTGCTCCTTTGGGCGCTATTGAGGAACGGCAATCAAACTTATCTTTTTATGAAGGGGAGGTCCATGGAACTCAGGCGGGCAGTGCCATAAAGAAACCGAACCAATATTCAAGAAGGCTTATTTGGCAAAATATCCTTCAAAGATGAAAGTCCTACATCACGTCCTTCATAACATGACGACCCCTGTCATTTATATGAACATTAGTAGGCTTACAGACTACCGGAAAGATGGTCACCCGTCGATATACAGAAAGGAGTACAAGACAGTAGAAAAACAAATGGCTGGAGTACACTCTCAGGATTGCAGTCATTGGTGCCTACCAGGTGTACCGGACACTTGGAACGAGTTGTTATATGCATCTCTCCTGAAAAGCAGAAAAGGCTCTTGGAAGAACTGAACTTGAACTAGACTTTTTCTTTTTGGTCATTCTTTTGTATTTTTTGGTACTTGTCAATATAAAAAAAAAATACGGTAGCGATATGGAGATTCTTGTGTATTAGATCAGTCTTGGAGTTGGGTGGAAGTTGATCTGTAAAATTTGTACAACCTTTGCTATTGAGGAAAGTAAAAAAATGATAAAGCCTCCTGATTTTACAATACCATCTTTTCTGTGATATTGGACAATATGGAGTATAGTGTGCTGCTATTACATTGATGTGTTTATAGGTCTCCAAATGAAGTACTAAATCCAGAGGTGTACGTAGATTTTATCCCTATCTTGGTGGGGCGTAGAGAGGTTGTTTCTGATAGATCCTCGACTCTAGAAAAATGTTTTCTAGAACACACTTGCTAGACCTTTTCCAAGTTTGATCATTGAGCAACTCATGTTCCCTAATTCCTACATATTTATATAGCTTTAGCATATCTTGTTCTTCAAATTCTGATTAACTCTGAACGGATATCTCATTACCACTCTGTTTGGACGGTTGGTACATACTATTTCATAATTTGTATTGTAGTATGGTGTACTATACCGTATTACTTTAATGAATATAATAGTTGGATAGATTGTATCGTTCTCTGTTGTTACATAATGTTGCGCTTCAACAATTCGAAAGATAAACCTACAAGAAAAATAGGGTACATGGTAGAGCTACTATTATAAAGTAGAGTAATGATAAAATAAGATTATTAAACAATAAGTAAGACAAAATTAGAAGAGAGTATTAAGGTAATGACGCGATCACACAAGTCGGTTGTTACACAAAAATGAGACTTTTTTTTCATTATCTAACAATGAATTTAAACGATGCGATACAATACAATAAAATTTAAGTAACAATCAAAACATAAACACAATATATAAACTAACAATACAGCACAACAGGTAACAACCATCCAAAATGATATTCAAGTTATGATCATACAAGTGGATTTTAATGTACACATATGAATTGAGATTTTAAAGTTTATGAGTTTTTACATCACTTTCATATTAATATATAATAACACTTGTAGTGGACTTATTAGGAAAAAGACATCCCTAGGGTGCCTTTTCTTAAAGAAGAAATCACTATATTTTTATCTCTACTAAATTTAAAATTGAAATTTCACGATTCTTCTTTCATTTCACTTCATTAATTACTAGACCACGTTCCGAGGGTGCACAAACACAATATATATATTCCAACATAGGACTAGAGAAGGAATGTACAACAATCTTACCAAAATCCATTAGAATCAATTAGAACATACACATTTGCATGTGACACCTTACAAATAAAACACAAATATTACACAAGAGTGGATAATATAATAATATATTTATAGGGTACAACACTAAGTTGAAAGCCAAGAAAGACTCCAAAACGGAGTCCATAATTGCCGTTTTGTGACTTGCCGGTTTGCCATCCTTTTGCCAACATCCTTTGCTATTTTTATCATCATATATCCACACAGAATTTGGCTCAAGTATGAGCAAACTTGAAATTGTATATGGAGCAGTTATGTTGCTCGGACTCTCCAGAAATGTTGTCATAATCGCATTGATTTTGGAGAATCCAACATGCATCTATCGACATTTTTGAACAAATCTGAGCAACATAATAGAGGAGGGCATTTAAAAGTCCTCCTTCACTCCAACTTGCCTATCTTTTCTTAAGACCCATGGATTGCTTCATCCCACAGCATTTTTTTTTTCACTTAATAATCTATAAGTTTCAAGAAGGGTACTCTTGAAACTAAATAGTGTTATTTGCTTTAATTTTATTCAATAGGCTCTTGAGACAAAGCTAGTGGTAAGCTAGCCCATAGATTGTGGACTTAAATAGAAGAACTCAACAAATCATTACATCATAAACCACTACTATATATAATGCTTTACCTTTTTCTTTTTCACCATTGCACCCCACACAAATCTCTTTAGATTTCATCATGAAGTGTTAGTGGTTCACAAAAGCTTTTATAATGCCATATGATTAATAATAGTGGCGGAGTTAGGATTTTCATTAAGAGCGTTCAGAATCTGAAAAAGTAAATATACTACCAGTTAAATTCAACATCTACTATACTCCCTCCGTCCACTATTGTTTGTCAGGGTAAGATCATGCACAATTCTTAAAAAAAAATTAATATAATAAGGTGCAATTTGATTAATATAACCCCACTATCAATCATTATTAAAATGGTTTTTACTTTTTGAAAACTGTAAAAGCAACTTTTTTCACATTAAAGTAGTCTGTAACTTTAAAATGACTACTTTTTTAAACTAGTAGTTATATAATTATTAAGGGCAGAATTGGAAAAAAATGACTAATTATTTCTTGATTGTTTAAATTAACAATTAATTTTGAACAACTATTTTTAGTACACTCAATAGTGGATGGAGGAAGTATGTTTTAACTATATATAAATAGTATAATTTTCTGTCTCGGGCTATACGCTCTCTCCACCCTGGGATTTGATTAATAGCACTTAGTTTCTTTGAGAACGAAATTCGAAATTCATCCTAATTTACGTACCTAACTAAGCAAATTAGGCATGCGCCTATTTTTGTGTGTGGAAAATGAATAAAACGTAGACAAATATTAAATTCCTAATCCATACTTTTAAAAATGCAATATGCTCAGGCTTAGAATCAGTGGTGAAGATCGAGTTCGTTTAGTACACTCAAAATTTAATATATATGTTTATAAACTTTTAATCTATGTATAATTTATTTATTTTTATAATAAAGGTTATTCAATTAACTATCCTTCACGTTATTTGACTCGATCACATCACTTGAATAGTGAGCAGCCATTAAAACTTAGTGGAGTCCATAAAATATTATGAATGACTAGCTAGCTAGTAAGGTTACTATATTATTCTTGCCAAATGGTGCATTAATTTAGTCCTTTTTTTCCCTCTTTACTAGTGAATCCACTCACTCATCCACCATACTTGTCCACATCTTCCCCTTTATAACTCCATGTATCAACTCAGTATTTCACTAATCCCATAATACTTGTCGGCCAATTACAAAAAAGAAAAGAAAAAAAGAGAGAATAGAGATAAAAGTACTATTGTTTTTTTTCCTTTTCATTCATCAATAATTGGCTAGCTATGTGAACAGAGGCAGATCCACGTTTGAGGGCGTGGATACACGTGCACATGTTAACTTCATATGTATATACCTAAATAAGGATTATGTAAGTAAATGTGCACACTCAAAACACATGATTAGTTGAGTTGGTACATTGTGTTGAGTCCGAAAGAGATTAATGCGTCATACGGAAGCTTACAATTGCATATCATATGGTAATTGATAAATCAGATGACAAAAACTTGTAATAAAAACATAATATTATTTCAAATAAAGTAAAAAAATAAGGGAAAACCCTAACACATTGGTCGAATACTAATCACTAAGCTCCTTCGCAAGCAAAGTGTCCTGAGTCTAATTCTGATTATTGCGTTTTCTTTATGGTATTTTTTTTTCAAAAAAAGTGCATATTAAAATCTTCAAGCGAGGTTCAAACTAGCAACGAAAGGTCAAGACCATCAAACCATAGAGTGAACTATATATTTATGTTTAGTTATATACCTTCGATTTATGCTTGTTTACAATAAATTGGATTAGAAATAATTATATGAAATCGTGTGATATTTACATCATCAAATAAAAGGTTGATTATATACGTATCTAAGTATATACTATATATAGTCAACCTTTTATCTAGACACTTGAACTAAGTCTTGTTACAATTGAACAACTCAATTCCTAATAATTAAATACTTTCGATATATTCAAATATCGAAGAAAAAATTGCGTGTGTTTTCAATCGTCTATTAGATAGTTGAGTTAACTACATGGAATATGTCATCTTCTATGATTACATGCATCAACCTCAAGTAGAAATGCATTGGGTTTTACGACTTATTGAGGTGAATGCATATAATTACAAGAAATAACATATTTTATGTGGTTAATGTTATAACTACTTAATAGATAAATGAGAACACACGCAAAAAAGTTTCAAAATTAAACAAAACAATTTAATTGGAACACTCTATTAGAAGGTGAGGTGCTCAATTGAAATATAACTTATATTAATACAAATTTAAGAAACCGATTATGTATTAAACATACATACATGCATCCATACATATATAAAGATCTCAATAAAATGAAAAACGAAAATCTAGTTATCTTTTATAATAAGTTTGAAATATTACTAAATAAACAAGTAGTGGACTTAAATCGTTACATCATGTAATTGTCTATTTAAGTTTTACTTGTGAAACCCAATACAATTTACCACTTGAGTGTGTTCGGAATTAAGAAAAAGATTTTTTAAAAATGTTTTTAAATTTTTCAGGTTTAATTGGTCAAAAATCATTATAAAATATTTTTTTTAAAAAAAAACAAGTTCCATAAATAATTTTCAAATTTATTATCTCCTCCCTACTGACCCAATATCCCCAACGTCCATCTCATTACCATTCCTCCCCAGGGCGAATCTAACTTTCAAGTTTATTATCTTCTCTCACTCTTTTTTTCATTTTTAATGAGCAATGGGCTTTATCTTGTGTCATTCCCTTTTTAATGGGCTGTTGGGCTGTTGGGACTTGGGCATGCAGTACACAGAAATTAGTTAGTGTATTTTAAGACAAATTGACACGAGCATACAACTATTATATATAATTGGTAACATATAGCCTAATATTAATTAGCAATTAATAGATCAAAGAAATAGCACAAATTAACCTAAAAGAAATATAACAGACTTTTTATTAAAAAAATTAAGAATAAATTTTAGGTTTAGCAAACATAAAAATCATATTTGTATGTTATATGCTATAGCTATAGTTTGCATAATTGTGCTCCATATCAAATTTTATGTTTGCTATAGAGCTATTAATTTGTATATACCGGTATTCATCCCAATTGTATAGTATATATTTGGAATATGTATACAGATAAGAAACTGACTTGCTATAAGTTGTATAAGTATATGTTTTTTGTTGTGATTGTCAGTCGTATATGTATATGTGTATTATATGTATTTAAATATAAATTTATATATGTATATGTAAGTGTATTTTGTATACAGGTAGATTTGTATACAAATCTATCTCTCTCGCTTTATACAAACACAATTATACATTGTATTTTTTATAATTTGTGTTTGTATAAAGTGAGAAAGAGAGAAAGGCAAAAGAGAACTGGGCAGGGGAAGATTTGTATTGTATAATTATAAGTGTATAGGACGAAGAGATATGTATTTGTATTTGTATATACAATTTTCTCTCGATTTATATAAACACAAACACAATTTATACATTTGTGTTTGTATAAAGTGAGAGAGGCGAAAAAGAGTGGCGAGCGAGATTTCTGGGGAGAGAGGCAAATGGCAAAGTGCTTGCTACAAATTAGAATTAAATGAAATTGTGGTTATAACATTTATTTTGAATTAATAATTTGCTATTTCATACAATTTTCCCTTTTTTTAACTTTGTGCAACCGACCGGCATTAATTAAGGAGATGTGAGATTATTTTCTCTTCCTTGTTTTCAACTCTTATAATTAAGGAGAGTGGCGAGCGAGATTTCTGGGGAGAGAGGCAAATGACAAAGTGGTTGCTACGAATTAGAATTAAATGAAACTATGGTTATAACATTTATTTTGAATTAATAATTTGCTATTTCATACAATTTTCCCTTTTTTTAACCATGTGCAACCGACCGGCATTAATTAAGGGGTTGTGAGATTAGTTTTTCTTCTTTGTTTTCAACTCCTATAATTAAGGAAGTTAGTTTTTCAATTTCTTTAAATTCTCAAACTCAACTTTATTTATCAATCTATTTAAAAATTAATTAGGCAAGAAAATACTACATAATTATATATTAAAAGAAATTTTTGGGAGGACCAATCGATAAACATACAGTTATATCTGATTTGCATAAACAGAGTAATTAGGGGAAATAAGAGAAAATTTAGAAGAGAAGCAAATTGAAAAAAACTTGAATTCCACAAATCATGAAATTCAACAATTAATTGGACAAGAATAAGATTATATATAAAAGATGATTTTTAGAAGTATCCATGAATAAACATATTGTTATATCTGATTTTCATAACAGAGTGAATTAAGAAGAAGAATTGAAAATTTGGAAGAGAAACAAATATACGTATGAAAACAATTCTAGAAAGAGAAAAGGGAGACAAAAAAGAGAAGAACTCTATTTTAAAACCGTTGACAAATAATAGGAGAGATAAAATAGGAATATAAAACAAATTTTTTTCCTTTTCAAGAAAAACAAAGGAGCAATCAAACTTGTTTAAAGAAAAATAAGGGGAACAAAAATATATTTATTTTTTTGAAAAAGAAAATTAACTATTGAATGCCAAATAAATAAAATAAAGTATTTTTCTTACTAAAAATATAATTAAAAATAGGCTATTTATTGCCAATTTAGTCTATAGATTATCATGCTACCCATTTGTTTGTATTTATTATTAAGTACTTTTTTTTTCTAATATATGTGTCATTGTTTTAGATTTTGAGAGTCAAACAATTTAATATAAATTGTGAATTTTGGACATGAAATTTTTAATTTTTTAAAAATAAAATTTACATATTTGAAAAATACGTAAAAAAAATATTCTAAGTAACAATAATTGATAATTTAAGATATTTAAAAAATATACGAAAAATTATTGTAAAAATAAACTTATTTAAATCTTAAAAGGTGAAAAATAACACATAAATTGAGATAAAAACGATACTTAATAGTTAGTCTTTTTTTTTTAAAAAAAATTGCTCTAATATAAATATGAGTCTAGAATATTATGTACACATTTTTCTATTTGTTGGAAGGAAAATATTCCAATTCTCTCTCATTCGGCTTTCAATACTAGTTTAAAGTCCTAATTAAATTCTATAATTTTAATTTATTTTCAATATTAATACACTTTTCAAGTCATTTTAAAAAAAAAAAAATCATAATATCTCTCTCTTTATACCACGCTTGTTTAAAGTATTTTTATTTGACTAATTTTACGTAAGTAGACAAGATTCTTGTAGTTTGCAAACTTTTATAATTTATTCATTTATTGTATCGAGTTATATTGTTTGTTCATTTTGACTTTATTTTTACCATTCAACATATTAATATTGATGTTATTTAATACTTTTATTTTTAGTTTTTTTATTGTTATAGATCACTAAATATGTAATAGTATTAATAATTCGATCCTTACACCTTTTTAATAAATTTGTTTTTTCTTTGAAGTGGGGGTGGGGTGGGGTGGGTGGGCGGGGGGAGATATTAATTTGAAAGAATTACTTTACTTTACTACTATTTAGAAGAGGCTAGGGAAGCAGCTGTTCGTCAACATGCCTGCTTCCCTAGCCAGGGTAATATAGGAATTTACTTTTAGTGTTATGTAGAAATATGTGGTACTTAACAGTTTTACAGTTGCACTTGTTCATTTATTGGACATAAAAGCCCACCTATATTTCCCTCTTTTAATTACATCAGCCGAAACATATATTAGAGGTACAACATTTTAAAAAATTAATTCTTTTTTTTAAAAAAATAATTGAATCTTTAAATTTTGTTATTGTCGCATGAATTTGAACCGATGGAATAATATATACTATAAAAAAATTACGTAAAAGATACTATAAATCACAATAATTAGTAACTGAAAATATAATTATTTGAAAATGACATCAAAAGTTCTAGAATTCACAATAAATTAACAATAAAAAATAATTATAATTATTCACGTGAACTGGAATAGAATTAACATATATTATTAAAAAATTAAAGAAAAGATACTATAATTCACAACAAATTAATAACTTCAAATATTTTTTTAAAAAACATATAAAAATAATTGATTGATTCTTCAAATTCTATTTGTATTACATAAATTGAGATTAAAAAAAATATATTGAGCTCACATTTCATGCACGAGGTCTCAAGATCAAGCCCAGACAACATCACTTTTTTATTTCTATTTTTAATTCAGTCAATTTACTAATTCAGTGTTAATTAAAAAGGAATATTGTGTATTACGTAAATATATTTCGGATTCATATTTTAGTTATTCCATCTTCTATCTTACATTAAAAAATATATATTTTTAAATGTCATCAAAAATATTTTGTTTTATATAGTTAAAAATAGTATTATTATTATTATTATTATTATTATTATTTATTATTTAAGAAAACCTTATTTTCATAGGTAAATATGTATATTAAAAAAAACCAAATAAGTACTACTTAATAAGTAATACGTTTAATTATTTTATTTCTCTATTTTTTATCTGTAAATCACTTTTTTATTTCTAATGTTGATATTAGATCATTAATATTATTAGTAAAAAAACATATGTCATTGAATTTAAAAAATTAAAAGTACCACAAATAAAACTCTTCAAATTTGATTCATGCCACATAAATTTGGACAGAGAAAATAACATATTAGTTTACAAATTATGTCAATTTTATAAGTTACAATAATTAAAAACTTAATTTTTAAAGAAAATATATATGAAAAAATTAAGTGGCTCTCCAAATTTTATTTGTACCACATAAATGATAACAAAATAAATGATATATATTGGGCCCGTGCTGGCACGGGCGTATGTATCTAGTAAATTAATAGAAAACTTAAAGTAAATAGGACACTACAAAGTGAGAACTAAAAAAAAGGCATAATATTTTTTAAGAAGGGTTCGATGGTGCAGACCAGAAATGGGAAGAAATGATAAAAAGAGTATGATAAGGCGAGTTAAAATTTAGTGAGCTCCTTGCTTTGCTTTTCATTTTGTAATTTTCACGTATTTACTTCTTTAGATTTTGAATTTTTCGAATGAAAATTCTATCTCCACCATTGTCCACCCCCTCCACCCTCGAATCCCCACTCCCCATCTCATCTCACCTTCATAATGTTTTGCTGACTAACACATGAATGTTCTTGAAATTATTTTTTTACATACTTATCAAAGACTAGAAAATAAATAAGAAACTCACTTGTTTTTCGAGAAATATTTTCTGCCAGAACATTTTACGTGGAAATTTTCCCTTCTTACCAAACACACGATATTTTATATTATTACTTTTAATTCTTTTCTGACTTTCTTTTCTAATTTGGAAGAAGGGTGGGATGAGATTGAACCTTGGCCTAACAAAATATTTTTAAATTAAAAATTTGATATTAAATAAATACTATAGGATGTATATTTTTTCTCAAGTTAGTTTAATGGGAAAAAGATATATTTTTATCATGTTGGTCAAAATTAGCATAATTTGAAACTAGAAAAGTAAAAAGTATCTAATAAATAACAAAGGGATACTAGTTATCTTGTTATATTGTTTCTTTAAAGAAAATATCCCTCAGTTTTATACTACTCTCATGCGAATATTGAAGGAGTTGGAAAATTAGAGATCAGACAAGTTATGTTTATTATTCACTAAATTGGATTAATTAAGATATCTTAGTTTAGGTCAAAAAGAATAGATAATAAGAATATGTTGTTCCTCACCTGCATGATTATTATGATAAGAAAATAATTATAAAGTAATTACTCCCTCCGTTCACTTTTAATTACCATGATTTCCTTTTTTAGAGTCAAACTGTAAGAATTTTGATTAGCATTTTATGATATATTTTTTTATCATAGTGATATGCAAAAAATTGCAATTTATAGTACTTTTCGTATAGTTTTTGAATATCTAAATTTTTTGTCTACTATTTTGAATTAATATAATCAAATTTATATTTAAAAACTAGTCAAATTGACTTTTGAAAAGCGCAAAATGACAAATAAAAGTAGGTGGAAATAATAGTAAATAATATGTAGATTGTTGATCCTCCAAAGTCCAAACTGATTGCACTTCCAATTTGGTTTTCAATACAAGACCAATAACTCGTTTGGGATGATGTATAAGAGAATTTGATTTAAGTATCTTTTTTTAATGGCATAATACATATATTAGACCCTAAACTTGGCTTCAAATTTCAACTTTGACCTCCAATTTTTATAGTGCACAAATAGGCACTTTAACTATCCAACCTTTTAATAAATAAACACGCGTGTCTTACCTGGCAAAACGCGTGATGTGCACGTATTTTGCGCGAGTTAAGAGTAATTTTTTAGGCCCACAACAGTAAAAAAATGTTGAAATGACAAATCTACCCTTAATCAATCCCTTTTATATAATATCTTTATATTTCCAAATCAAAATCTCATTTCTCTTTCCTCCTCTTTCAAATCAAAATCTTTTTCCTCACTTTAAAAATGATTTGTGCTCATATCTAGTGCAAATGGCTTCTAATTTTTTTTGTCATTGTGGAAAAAGAGCTATAACCCTTGTATATTAATTAAAAGTAATTTTAATTTTTTTTTAGTTCTAAAATGGACGTGTAAAGTATTTAATTAGTTGGTAGCCATTGAGTGGCTCACTAATACACGTGGGAGCGTTTGCATTTCACGCTCTTTGCCTCCAAAAATTGCGTGTTTATTTATTAAAAGGTTGGATAGTTAAAGTGCATGTCTGTGCATTATGAAAGTTGGAGGTCAAAGTTAAAATTTGAAGCCAAGTTGAGAGTCCAATATATGTATTATGCCTTTTGTAATTAAAGATTTGATATTTGTATTAATTATAACATTATTTAATTTTTTATTTGGTAGAATTTTTAATCTATGTATAATTGTGTAACGACCTATTTTCCGTCGTTATGGAAAAGTCAATGGAGAAAGAATTAGGGCCAGAAGATTTTTTGTAGTAACTTGGATTTTCCCAACCTAGTTCAGATTTGGACGAAATCGGAGTCATTAAGGTGTAGGAAAATCTGGTAACAATCGGGTGAATCATTTATGATTTTGATTACATGAGTTGTTAGAAACTCGTTAAGGAATCGGTACGACTTTACGGAATTGAATTCGGGGGAGTAGTGCTCCCGGAATAGATCTTAGCGTAAAGGGTATTTACTGAGCGTCGTGGGTTAGAGGTGTGTTGTGAAATGGAAATTTTGAAATTCTTGAAATAATTCTCTGTCTCGAGAATGCCGTTTTGGCGCTGCGTTTTGCCGCTTTGGCGAGGGGGGGCTGTTGCGGGTCTGACGCGTATTATAGTCGTTAATAAACCCCTAAACGACCTCATTATGCACTTTTCAACTTTTAGAGTTAAGGAACGACCCCCAGGCGACTCCTACTCGTTTTTCACCATTCTTGAGGCTAAATGTAAGCTTTTCACTCCTCGAATCCATTTTTCGATCCGTAGAATGTAATAGAATGGGTGAATATTGATGGGAGAGGGTTTTGTTATAGATTCTATGGTGGAAACAACCCTAATTTGGATAATTGAGATCATGGATTTGATCTAGGGTTCATAGAATTGTTAGTAATTCGGGTAATTAGTGATTGTTTATTGATTTCCGTGTTATCATGATTGTTTTTAGAACACGAACAAGCGGGAAGAATCCGGAAAGGGAATATTCAAGTGCCTTAGGGGATTCAAGCTTGGATTTGAGGTAGGTGATGGTTGTGATTCAATGATTGTGTGATGTATGTTTGTTCTTGCTTCATTATGATACATGTATGTATGCGAATGTTGCATTATTGATCACACTTGTTGTAAATGAGGATAATTGAATAATTGTATGCCATGAATCACCTCTTGTTGTATGATTGTGATGATATACTTGTGTTTGTGATTGTGGTGTGTAAATGGGATCGGATTGCCACGTTCCGGCATAACTAACTTGGATCGAATTGCTATGTTCCGGCATAATTATGGGATCGGTTGCCAAGTTCTGGCATAATTATGGGATCGGTTGCCACGTTCCGACATAAATATGGGATTGGTTGCCATGTTCTGACATCAATATGGGATTGGTTGCCACATTCCGGCATAACTAACTTGGATCGAATTGCCACGTTTCGACATAATTATGGGATCGGTTGCCACGTTCCTACTTAAATATAGGATCGGTTGCCACGTTCCGACATAACTAACTTGTATCGGATTGCCACGTTACGACATATATATGGGATCAGTTGCCACGTTCTAGCATAATTATGGGATCGATTGCCATGTTTCGACATAATTATGGGATCGGTTGCCAAGTTTTGACATAAATATGGGATCAGATTACCACGTTTCGACATGCTAACTGTTTGGGTTTAGGCTCCATGAGAGGACCATTGAATTGGGTTCCGTGAGAGGACCATTGAATTGTGTTGTGTATCTACTTTTGATGAGTTCGTTCATATCTAATGATGATTGATATTGGAAGACGGTATGTTGCTCTAAATTAATATAACTGTGATATGTGAGAATCGTGAAATTGTTCATTATTCATTTATGTTGATAATATTGTATATGTTCGATATGTGCATGTGATTATATTGTTGTATTGACTAATGTATGTTACACTTAGTGGATAGTCGCGTGATTCTACCAGTACACTGTGGTTGTGTACTGATACTGCACTTGCTCTTATTTTTGTTGAGTATAGGGCATCTTCCGGCGGCTATTGACAGACCTCGTTTAGAAGATCAGTGATCGCCGATTTGAATTCAAGGGTGAGTCAGTTCTTTCGGGCTGCCTTGAGTTCTCATTTTGTTTAGTCCATCCTATTCGGACTTAGAATGGTTCTTAAGATGATTTTCTTGTTTAGATTTATGAATCTTGTTAGAGTTTTAGTACATTGACTTTCAGGTTTTATGGGTTATTCTTCCGCATTTGTTAGTTATTGTTGAACTTTTGTTAGAGTTAATGGAAACTCTATTTTCTTTCCTTAGTATTTGACTTATATGCCTAAGTTTTTAGATTGATTGTTTGGTTTTGGGTTATAGTAGTGGTTCTCCCACCGGATGGTTAGTGTGGGTGCCAATCACGACGGTTTGGGTCGTGACAAAGTTGGTATCAGAGCCCTAGGTTCGTTGATCTCATTGTACCAAAACGAGTCTAGTAGAATCTTGCGGAATGGTACGAAGACGTCCGTACTTTTCTTCGAGAGGCTATAGAACTTTAGGAAAAACTCACTTATTTCTACTCCTTCGTGCTATGACTTGAATCCAATTGGTATCTGGGTGATACAAATTGCTATCATTCCTCTTTCACTCTATGGTCCGTACTAGAGCAACAAAAGTGGTAAAACCATCGCTAGTAAAAGAAGATGTGTATAGACTACTGACAGTTGAATAAGGTCATCATTCAGAACAAGTATACATTGCCTCAGATAGATGACATTTTTGATCAATTACAAGGTGCATCGATTTTCTCTAAGATTGATTTAAGGTCTGATTACCATCAGTTAAAAATTGAGGCGGTTAAGAATTGGGTTCGACCAAGTTCTATGATTGAAATTAGCAGTTTTGTGGGGCACGCTAACTACTATTGTCGCTTGTGGTATGAGTTGAGTCCAACTGGTATCTCCAAATTCCAGTTGATATCTCAACGAAGTGAACTAGATGTCATGGTCACGACTGAGAGGCCACAAGTAAAGCAAATTGAAAACTGAGAAGGTTCCAATTGGTATATGGTCTTAGGGGTGGTGCTGAATTGACAAGAATGAATTGGTTTGTGTATTGTGGGATTGACTGGGGTAGACAATGATTATCCTTGTTATGAGGATTATTTGAAAATTGCTAAGTAAAGCTGAGAACCTTTGTGGAATTTAGAAAAAAAAAAAGAACCCCAGAAAAATTATTGGCAGGGGTTCTATTTCCATTTTGGTCGCTGGGGCAGGACTTTTCCCGCCAAAGCGAGGCCGTCAGTGCGGGATTTCTTTCGCCAGAGCGGGATAGGGCGAGACAGAATCCCAGCCTTATCTCCCATGTTTGCCCTAGTCACAATTTCAGAACTCAAATTGTACCTGAATTAACCTCCGCGATCTAATTCAGTGTTCAACAATCGAATATAAGTTATAGTGTGTTAAAATTGTGGAGAACCTGGTTATACAAAGAGGAAATCAGCGAAGCCGTGGAGGCCGGGGAAATGGTAATACAGGTAGAGGAGTAGTGTAGCCAGGCAATGAGGTTGCCCGTCACAAGGACATGGCTCAATTTTATGCTTTCCGGGTAAGACCAAGTTTGAGGGTATGATGCAGTGGTCACATGAGCTACTCTTGTTTGTGCCCGAATGGCTATTGTTTGGTTTGATTCGGGTTCTACTCATTTGTATGTGTCAGTTCAATTGCCTTGGAATTTGATGTGGTTTGTGATATACTTGATGCCCCCATCCATGTTTCTTGTGTTTTGAATAAACAGTCGCTACCCCTTAGTTTATGGTTGGGTTGATTTGGTTATGTTGTATATGACTAACTTGATATAATCTTAGGCATGACTTGGTTGTCTCTTTATTATACTGGGCTTAATTGTAAGACTAAGTCGGTAAGTCTAGAGATCCCCGGTAGGGAAAGATTAGAGTGGGAAGGGGTGTACAAGCCTAAGCTAGCTAAGATCATATCCTCATTCGGGCTAGGAAACTGGTAGGGCAGGGTTGTTTGTCTTATTTGGCTCATGTTTGGGAGGTTAAGGTTGAGTATCTCTCTCTATTGAGTTTATTCTTGTGATGTCAGAATTGAGAGAGATAAAGGCTCAAAACCAAGCGCTTCATGATAAAGGTTTCATCCACCCTAGTGCTTCCCCGTAGGATGCTCATGTCTTGTTTGTTAAGAAGAAGGAAGGTGGTATGAGGACTGGTGAGTTTATCTTAAGCCATAAAATAGTGGATTGATACCGGAATGACAAGCTTATGGATAAAGAAAGTTCCATTGAGTATACTTGGGTGAAAAAAATTGAAGATTTTAGTAAGTACGTGCATACCAAGAATGGGTTAGTCCTTTGAACTTGATGAGTTTACCTGAGTTTGAGGTGTCGTGTTGATGAAATGTTGGCTTCATAGTGATAGTCAAGGCTAACAGAGTGTAATGGTAGTATGAGTTTGTGGTTAATTTCGATGTGATGCAACTATATAATAAGATTGCTGGTTAAGCAAATTTTGTATAGTAATTACGACTTGCGAGTATCTAAAGGTTGTGGTTTTCTAATATTTGGTGAGTAACGTGGTTGTATGGAAAGTTTTAAGAGATGGTGGGACACTATTCGAATAGAAATTAAAGAGCTTCATAATGAAGAAAAATAGTGGGAGGTAGTAGATCCATTAGAGAGAGGCGAGAGCAAGAATATTTTATTTAATTGCAAAGGCTGAAGAGATATCTTTAGAGGTGTAGATAATGGGGTGCAGAGATACGTAATTTCATTCGATTTGTTGTGACTATGGTAATAGTGTCACAAGTCCATCAGATTGGTTATAAACTATTGAAAAAGACTTGAGAAAGGAGTGTACAAACACTATCTCGAATGTGATGATAAGTGTTTTTGTTTTGATTTGAATTTTGTAATGATTACGATTGAATTGTTAGCGAAAGATATGTGAGATAGATGGAGATGTGGTCCATGATAATTGAAGATCCATGAATTCATAAAAATCTTCGAGGTATAAACTAATGTTGATAGATAAGGGGATGATGTTATACAGTTGAATTTACAATCCAGATTTTTCATTAAAAGTTTACATTTGTGGTGATATATTTTGTCAAGGTATGAATTTCAAGGTGAAGAATGATCAATTATATCAGGTATTGAGCATTTGAAAAGACTTACACCTGGGTTGAGTCGTAAAGTTGATTACTGTTGATTGTTAAAGTACCTTAGAAAGGTTTTCATGTACAAAGTGTTGGTTTAAAGTAATGTCAATGGTCGGAGTGGTTATGATGGTTGTTAGTATTAAGAGTGTTGGCTTCAGTCGAAGGATGTGAAGAGTATGTTGAGTCAAGTGAATGGAAATGACTGGTATCGACTCTTCAAAGGAAAACCTTTCGTGTTATTCGATAAATTCTTATGTGACCATCTATTTCATTTTGTACATGGTTGTGAGTGTGATGAACTAGCTATGGTCACACGTGTTTTTCATTTTGTGGGTGAATTTCTAGTGGTGGATCAGGTTTACCAATCCTGTGACGCTCTCTTGGTTAAGTGGGAAGAGTGGGAAGATTTGGTTATTTCGAATGACATAATTGGTGTTGTCTTGGAGTCGTTAAAGTATTTTAGTGGTTCTACATGTACCACCTTGCTTATGAGAATTTATAGAAGAGCTACCATGCGTATTTGTGGTTGTCTGACAATCTTAATATTCCTCTAGTCGTCGAGGTCATGTACCATTTATGTGTGGTTGAATGTGGGGATCATTGGGTCCAATTCTATTGTTCTTAAGAGGTAATCTACAATAACTAAATCTAGCATTTCGATAGTGTTGTTGGAGGGGTTGTATGCTTGGAAATATCCCTCGATGAGTATATGATTTCTAAAGATCAAATTTGTTATAACTTAAAGTCATGGGAATTTATGTTGTGGGATGGAGACATGGGGGAATTTAAGTGAAAAATTTGGGTCACCGGAACCTGTGCTCATCCGGCAAAACTCAATATATCATTTGTATAATTCTTAAACTTATATTAAATATTAGTTAAAGGAACCCATGTACAAAATGACCATATGGTTCACTGGTCAGAGGGCTAATTATCAAGTTGGAAGTCGCTGATTCGAATCCAGCCAGCCCTCTATTTGCCTTTTTTTTAATAAAAAACATGTCTATTTTATTATATTAATTAATAAAAGAAATGTCATTACAACTTTAATTAGCCAAGGCATTAAATAGAAGGAAAATATATTTCAATTAATCGTCTTCTCTTTAGCTCGCTAATTTATTGTCTTTATAAAATTTTGGAAATCTAACGGAAATAAAAAAATAATTTTAAATTTATTATTTTTATTTAATTATAAAAAATCCATGTAGGGTATTTGATCTTTTTCACACATGAATTATTTTTTGACTTATTTAATTAACATTTTTTGAGTTTCTTATTCTTATTTCTTTGTTTTTTCATTCACTTTAGTGCAAAACTAAAAGAAATCAAAAGAAAGAACTGTGAATGGAAAAAGTGAAAAAATTAAGAAAAAATTTTAGAACAACTTTTTTTGGGCTATATTGGAGTTTAAATATTATTATTTTTGTTGCTATATTGAAATTTAGTTTTTATATCTAAATTTTTTGGGGCATCTATAATAAATTTTACAATAAAATTAGTGAAAGAAAATAAATTTGACCATTAAAATAATAAATCCAAATTAGCCGTTGAATAAAAAAATCTAAAAAAAAAAAATATGACAAGGATCAAATATACCTCTATATTCATTTATTTTTTTAATATTATTTTTTGCATTCGTTAGAGGAAAATAGTATAGGTGAGCCATTTGTATGACATTCAGGATATATATGAGTCACTTTCATAACAAGGTGCATATCAACTCTAAATCATAAAGTTGAGGCCTATATTAGATCATTTTCCCTACAATTTTAGATATTGTCCTTAAAGTAATAGTGCACCCGTCTTCTTGAAATTCTGAATTCGCCTCTGGATGGAGATATTGTTAAGAACTATGATTTTTTATGTATTATGAGTGTGTGTTGGTTGGTTCAGGTCCACCTCTAATTGTAGCGAGTATTGATTTAGAATTCGATCATGATTATGTGATAAAGGATTCGTCCTGATGTTTGTGTCAAGATCCGTGATAACATGTGGCAGAAGTGTGTACAATCAACTTTGGTGGTTGTTGGGAATCGTTTTGTTGTTAGTGAAGTTTACATACAACAATATTTATCACTCGAGGGTTGGGATGACTTCATTGAGGCATTGTAAGGGAGGATGTGTAGGTATTCAATTGGTTGGTTTGAGGTTGGAGATGTGAAACCCTTGGGGGGTAATGAGATTTGGTAAGAAGGGCATGCGATACAAGTATCCCCAGTAATTTGACGATTCAGATACTACTCTACCCTTACTTTAGCCAGTCTTTCCTAGTTGATCACTCGAGAACGAGTGATGGATAAATTGGTATTTATTGTAATGACCTGATTTCCGTCTTTATGGAAAAGCCAATGGAGAAAGAATTGGGGGCTAAAAACTTTTTCGTAGTAACTTGGATTTTCCCAACCTAGTCCAAATTTGAACGAAATCAGAGTTATTAAGGTGTAGGGAAATCTGATAACAATCAAGTTAATCATTTATGATTTTGATTACATGAGTAGTTAACTCGTTAAGGAATCTGTACGACTTTATGAAATTGAATTCGGGCTAGTAGAACCCCCGAAATCAATCTTAGTGTAAAAGGTATTTACTGAGCGTCGTTGGTTAGAGGTTTGTTGTGAAATCAGAATTTTGGAATTCTTGAAATAACTCTCTGTCTCGAGAATGTCGCTTTGGCGCTGGGTTTTGCCGCTTTGGGGGGGGGGCTGTGAGGGGGTGCTGACCGATGTGGCGGGCTCGACGCGAATTAAAGTCGTTAATAAACCCCTGAATGACCTCATTATGCACTTTTCAACTTTTAGAGCTAAGGAACGACCCTCAGGTGACTCCTACTCGTTTTTCACCATTCTTGAGGCTAAATGTAATCTTTTCACTCCCCGAATCCATTTTTTGATCCGTAGAACATAATAGAATGGGTGAATATTGATGGGAAAGGGTTTTGTTATAAATTCTATGGTGGAAACAACCCTAATTTGGATAATTGAGATCATGGATTTGATCTAGGGTTCATAGAATTGTTAGTAATTCGGGTAATTAATGATTGTTTATTGATTCCCGTGTTATCATGATTGTTTTTAGACCACGAACAAGCGGGAAGAATCCGAAAAAGGAAGATTCAAGTGTCTTAGGGGATTCAAGCTTGGATTCGAGGTAGGTGATGGTTGTGATTCTATGATTGTGTGATGTATGTTTGTTCTTGTTTCATTATGATACATGTATGTATGTAAATGTTGCATTATTGATCACACTTATTGTAAATGAGGATAATTGAATAATTGTATGTCATGAATCACCTCTTGGTGTATGATTGTGAGGATATACTTGTGTTTGTGATTGTGGTGTGTGAATGGGATCAGATTGCCATGTTCCGGCATAACGAACTTGGATCGGATTGCCACATTCCGGCATAATTATGGGATCGGTTCCACGTTCCGGCATAATTATGGAATCGGTTGCGACATTCCGGCATAAATATGAGATCGGTTGCCACGTTTCGGCATAACTAACTTGGATCGGATTGCCACGTTCCGGCATAATTATGGGATCGGTTGCCACGTTTTGACATAAATATGGGATCGATTGCCACGCTTCGGCATAACTAACTTGGATCGGATTGCCACGCTCTGACATAATTATATGATCGATTGCCACGTTCCGGCATTATTATGGGATCGATTGTCACGTTTCGGCATAAATATCGGATTAGATTGCCACGTTCCGGCATGCTAACTGTTTGGGTTTGGATTCCATTAGAGGACCATTGAATTGGATTTCGTGAGAGGACCATTGAATTGTGTTGTGTATCTACTTGTGATGAGTTCGTTCATATCTAATGATGATTGATATTGGAAGACAATATGTTGCTTTAAATTGATATAACTGTGATATGTGAGAATCGTGAAGTTGTTCATTATTCGTATATGTTGATGATATTGTATATGTTCGACATGTGCATGTGATTATATTGTTGTATTGACTAATATTGTATGTTACACTTAGTGGGATTGCCGCGTGATCCTACCAGTACACTGTGGTTGTGTACTGATACTGCACTTGCTCTTATTTTTGTTGAGTACAAAGCATCTTCCGGCAACTATTGCAGACCTCGTTTAGAAGATCAGTGATCGCTGATTCGGATTCAAGGGTGAGCCAGTTCTTTCGGGCTGCCTTGAGTTCTCTTTTTGTTTAGTCCATCCTATTCGGACTTAGATTGGTTCTTAAGATGATTTTCTTGTTTAGACTTATGAATCTTGTTAGTGTTTTGGTACATTGACTTTTAGATTCTAGGGGTTATTCTTCCGCATTTGTTAGTTATTGTTGAACTTTTGTTAGAGTTTATGGAAACTCTATTTTCTTTCCTTAGTATTTGACTTATATGCTTTAGTTTTTAGATTAATTGCTTGGTTTGGGTTGTAGTAGTGGTTCTCCCACCGGATTGTTAGTGTGGGTGTCAATCACGATGGTCTAGATCGTGACAAATTGATATTAGTAATGCAATATAGTTAAAGATGGAACTGTTTTTAATACACCAAACAAAATAGGGAAAAAGGACGAATATACCCCCGAACTTTGATAAATGGTACGTCTATACCCTCCGTTATACTTTTCGTCCGTCTCAACCCTTGCCGTCCAATAATCGGTGCACATTTGCCCCTCCCACTAACAGCACCCTCTTTGTGTACACGTGGTGAAATCCTAAGCCACTACCCGGTTGATCAACTTTTTTAACCCAAATTCTAAGAACCCGCCCCATAACCCAATAAACCCACCCAATTTGTGGGTAAAATATACCTTCTAAAATCTGAAGAACCCACCCCATAACCCAATAAATCACCTGATTTGTGGGTAAAATACTCTCTAAAATCTAAAGAAAAGACTCAAATCCTAAATCATTTTCATTCATCTCACAAACCCTAACCTAGTTCATCAGATTTTAGAGAGTTCATCGGTGCAATTGCTGCCTCAAATGCCGGCGATTTCTTAGAAACACACATCAGTGTATCATTTTGTCCAGCCTCGTCCTTAAATGCAGTCAAAGGGTTAGAGGATTCATAAGCTAAAGTTGGATTCTGCTGCTGCTGCTTGTGGTGCCCAGATGCGAAAGTTGATGCCTGTTTTTGTTGCTTTTGTTAGTGAAGATGTTAATGAATTGGAGTCCTTTTCGGCAAATTTTACTAATTATTGAGTTTAATTTTCCTAATTATTGAGTGTAAATTTTACTAATTATTGAGTTTAAAATCTAAAGAAAAGACCCAAATTTTAAATTTTAGAAGGTATATTTTACCCACAAATTGGGTGGGTTTATTGGGTTATGGGGCGGGTTCTTAGAATTTGGGTTTAAAAAGTTGATCAACCGGGTAGTGGCTTAGGATTTCGCCACGTGTACACAAAGAGGGTGCCGTTAGTGGGAGGGGCAAATGTGCACCGATTATTGGACGGCAAGGATTGAGACGGACGAAAAGTATAACGGAGGGTATAGACGTACCATTTATCAAAGTTCGGGGGTATATTTGTCCTTTTTCCCAACAAAATATAAGATAAGAATTCATCCGTGGCTTAAAACAAAAGGATTAGACAAACGGTGTGGGACGCACGGAATAAAGTGGTGTCTTCGATACAGCTTCATGAAAAAAAAAAGTATATACATAACAATATATGAGTATCATTTAATTAATGTAACATAAGCATCAATTTTGTATAAAAAGTTATGAAATCTAGTCTTAAAATCCAGATAATCTCATACTCAGGCTCATTGCATATAATTGTTGAATTATGATTTTAAATCGGTATATTAAAAGACAGTTTGCTGCACGAAACAATCAGCATTAGCAAAGTTCGAAAAAGAGCAATACCCCAAAGATTTTTCTTCTCTCTCTTATAAGCACAACCAATGCAGGAATAATTTAAGATAAGATAATTAAATAGGCATAATTAGTATACTTTCATGAAAATGAAGGTGTATGCAATAACTAGGAAAGTAAGTTTGACTATTCCAGATGTTTCTTGACCCAATTATAGTGTGTTTAAACAATCAATGAACCATAACTTTTGCCACCAAAAGGCAAAACCAATCAACAAAAAGAAGATTAGCATTTTCAAATATGAGGGATTTGATAGCGGGTTAGAGTCATGTATATATTAGTAGTATATATATTGGTTATGAGGAAATATGTCTCTTATTTTACGCAGAAATTAGTTTTACAAGATTTACTTATTCATGTATTACTTATTTCACCTTTTATCTTTCATAAAATAATACATATATTACCTCATAATTTATACATGTATTAGCTATGCAGAATTCTAAATTGCAAATCGAACACCGTATCAATTTCATATATGAATACCTCATCTTCTAACCAGCTATCAAACGTGATATTACTTATAAATAATTTAATACAAACATAACTCATTTCCAAACGAGCTTACAAATTGCCAGAAAAAATATTGTATATAATTACTTTATTTGGTGGAATACTTTCAATCTTGATAAAAAGGTTCTTTCCCTAAGAGCCCAATAAAAGAAGTCAAAACGCCCCTTTTTAATGTCACAGAATTTGGAACGTGGCTTAATGATATTCGTATTTTGTGCATTTGAATTAGTGAAATTATTAGTAAATAAACTTATCCAAATTAAGAGAAAAGAAAAAAAAAAGTTTCATTACTTAATTTGAAGAGAGCCACGAAGGTTTTGACTTAATATTTCAACTTTAAAGGGTGACAATAAGTCAATAATTAATCACTTACTTTTCACTTAATGCTCATTCCATTGATATGGGGATTTGCTTGGTTGACTAATTAATCAGAATTAAATTTGTATTAGTGCTTCACTTTAGACTAATCATTTTTAATAATGGGTAATGCTAAATAGCCAGAAAATTTGGCCGAAAGTCCATACTATCCTTTTTATTTTAAAATAAATTGATCGTTTTTTCATTTTTTAATTAAAAGGTATTAAAATGTTCAAAAAAGTAAAATAACATAGTGTGAAATATGTTATTTTATCATTCTGACCAAATTCTGGCCAAATTTTCTGACCAAAAAGATTTTTCCTTTAATAATATTGTTAATTTTTTTAATATTAATATGATCATATGGTTACTTTGTTTTTCGTTGCTCAATGGACGATTTGGTTTTAGACTGATTAATTTGGATTCACTAGCAAAGTCATATTTTGAGCAGAGGCAGATCTAGAAGAGAACGTATAGATTCGTAAAAATTCAGTATTTTTATTTCATAATCATTAATTATTGAAAAATATTTTATTATAAATTTAATTATTAATGTATATTAACTGAAGGGGTGAATCAAAGACAACTTATCTCAAGGTATGATATGGAGCATTGACTTTCTTGTCATGCCCTTAACTTAATACAAGAATCATTAACTTAAAGTTTTGAATCTGTCTCTTTAAGAGTAACATATTTCTTATCAAAGACTACTCAATTTTCAAAGTCCCGGCCTCACCTTAATAAGTCTTATTTTAATTGTGCGACACAACATATCGAGTCAAGTAAACACATAGTACTAGTAATTATTTACATGGTAGCTAACGTGTAGATATATTCTGATATGTTTTAAAACTAATTAATAGTTCAATGGTCCAAATTAAATTAAATAGGTGTAGTCTAAAAGTTCCACTTAGGAAAAACATTCTATAAATAACCAAGCTACAAACACACAAGCAAAAATCAAATTTGATCTTTAGTACTACATAATTCTTCATTATAGTTTCCCTATTAAAACTCTAGGAGATCGGATTAGAGACATTTTCTTAATACAAATACATGTCTCAAAGGTTAGATTTGTTCATTGCCTTTTTAATTATGCTAAAGCTAATGAATTGTGATTTTTAACAATATTTCTTCTTTTATTTTATTTTTTTGTTTAGTTGCAGCATGTTAACTTATAACTTCAAGAAGGTGTGATATCTGCTTTTATAAATTGCTTTCATCAAAAAGATAAATTCTGGTACGTGACTTCGACATGCATCTTTTGTCTTGCGTTGACACTATTTCATGGCATTCAAATTAATTAGAGCCTATTCGCTTAAAAACAATATTAGCTTTTAAGTTAAAAATAAAAAGTTAAACTGAAATAACTTTTAAGTCAAAAAATAAAAAGTAGGGGAGACCTACTTCTGATTTTTGACTAATTTTAAGTCATTGTTGACCTTCCCAAACACTTCCTAACCTATTTTAAGTCATTTTTGACTTATTTTAAATTATTTTTTATATTTGTCAAATACTTCCAGAAGTTAAAAATTGACTTAAAAATAGATTTGACCAACTTTTAAGTCAATCCAAACACCCTCTTAAAGTGATATAGTATATGCTTCTCCTCAAAATTAAGTTATAATATACGGCACTTGCATATGCATGTACGCAATGAGAATTAGTTTTGTTAATTTTTATTGCTACTAAAGGTGAGTGGACTATATAGTTAGAAGGTTCAAGTTTTAACATGTTTCTAGTGTTCCTATTATTCGTTTTAGTTTGTTTCAGAAGGATTGACATTAATTTATTACGAATATAAGTAGAAGTGTGTTAAAATGAGGTACTCATACACTTCAACATCTTATTAGAGTAGAGGGAGGTTTTAGGATTGGATCTAACCACGTTCATTATCAAGAAAGATATTTTTGTGTGTTAGGCCTATAAAAAGAATCAAACTCATATGTGAAGAAGCTATTGAGAATATTAATATTGATGCAATTGTACTTGTTGATACAAATTGTACTCGTTAATACACTTGACACAATTGTATCCATTGATACAACTGCGATGTTTGATATAAATTGTATTCGTTGATACACTTGAAACATAGTGGATATACGAGGAGCAAATACACTGGATACAACTTGATACAGTTGTATTCTTTGATGTGATTGTACTCGTTGATACAAATTGTATTTGTTGATACACTTGATACAGTTATATTTATTGATACAAATTAATTGTATTGGTGATCATACCTAATACAACGAATACAATATGTATTCGGGCCTCTCTCTCGCTTCTCGTCCCCTCTATCTCAAATCTCGCTCGCCTCTCTCCTTCCTCTCCCGTCACCTCTTTCCTACTTTTAACGCATAACTTTGAATCGTAATTAAGATAACTTTAGTTATAAATCTATAATAAAGCTCCAACTATATTCATTATTGAAAGTTGCTCTTAAAAAAGAGGAAGTTGGACCGTTGTATAAGTTATATCATGTTATCTCCAATATACAATAATAATAAATGGATCTCAATATAAAGAAGAAAATCATACTCGAGCTTGAAAATAATTAATTTTAAGCTTTTGATTCGGCTTTTTTGACCATTATCTCAGCAATAATGAGCCAAGGTAGTATTTACAGTGAATCCCCCCGTTAAGTAGTCATGCATTATGATCGGAACGCCCAATTCTCTAGCAAATACAGCTCTTTTGATCATTTCTTCACATGTACCTGCAGTAGCATTCAAGTAATGCCTTTGATTTCACATGTTTCAGCTTGTGCTTTAAAAAGTGCTTAAGGTAAATGGTCAAAAGTTAAAAAAATTTAAAGTTGAAGGTTTGTTCATGGAAAAACATAGTCAAAATTCAAAAACATCCACCTCTAATATCATTCTTATAAATCACCCGTTAAAGATATAAAGAGTCATATTTATTTATTTACTATAAAAAAGGACCAACTTTACCCTTTGTTATACTAACTATACCAGAATTGAATACATACCCTTGACGTTACGTCAATAGTTAAATTATACCCACATGACATCAATATTTTAATGAGATGGACGCTACATGTTAACGCTCCAACCTATTTTACCTTTTTGCCCTATAAAAGTAATACCAAAATTACATTGAAATTGCTATTGCTAGAAACAAAATAATCTCATTAACCATACTACCCAAGTGTGTATTAATCATGTGTAGTACTTCCCTTGGATTCCATTAAATTGTTTGGGCTTGGCAAAACCAATCCAATGGCTCTTGAAATAGATGATATTTGTTCTTTTGATATTTCAGCAGCTTTAAATGTCGAATATTAATCAAATTCACAATCACATCAAATCAATCAATCAATCACAAGTCTTTATCTTTGTTTTAGGGCATCTCCAACCCAAACACCAAATTTGACAATTTGGTGTTATCACTATTTTAGTGTAAATCAACTCTAATTCACTGCACCAAATTTTACATCAAAAAATGAATATTTTTTCTCTCTTTATTATTATATTATTATTTCTTATTTCATAAAATAAATTCTTTCTAAATCATTCACCATATATAATTCATATTATTTAATTTTTTAAAAAAACATATATAGAAAAATTAATTTATAAAAAAGCTAACTTTTATATCTAAAATTAATATTGTAAAGATATTACATAAAAAATAATTAAATATACAAGAGATTTAATTAAAACATACAATTTATATAATGTTTAATTAAAAGTTTTGTATAATGAAATAATATTAAATATTTAATAAAGTGAATTGGTGTGATGAATAGTGTTACACCAAATTTGGTGTAACACACACCAAAATGATGTAAAATTTGATGTTGGTTGGAGTTTCAAAACACTAAATTTTACACTAAATAAGAATTTGATGTTGGGTTGGAGATGGTCTTAATACCACTAGTGTTACAAATTTAGATCTTACCATGAGATGCAGTGGATGAGGCTAAGGTATCAAATTAGAATTCTAAATATGAAAAAAATTCTTGATAAAAAGTCTTTTTTCTTGAATGGGTCCTACGTGACATAAATTTAAAATATTTAAACTCCAATATGAATATCGACTGCCAGATGAAAAAAAAAGCTAAACCTTACGTGAAATAAATCTTGAATTGTTCAAAATTGAATCGTAATCGATAATCAACCGCAAAATTGAATTATTAGTATTGAGTTATTCGATTAATGGTTGATAAACGGATTAAAATTGTATAGTTAATATTTATCGGTGCGATGGCGAATTACTCAATTTCCTTATTAGGTAAATTGTTAGGGTTCGTTTGGTTGGGAACAAATTATCCCGGGATTAGTTATCCTGGGATTGGATAACTTATCCCACCATATATATATGGGATAACTTATCCCATCACTATGGTATAAATAGTGGGATAAGTTATCCCAAACATGGCAACCAAACAAGATACAAAAAATTTATCTCATCACTATTTATTTTTATCTCTCACAGCAAATGAGCCCTTAACCTATTAAGAATTATCATAATTACATTTTTACCATAAATATATTTGTTGAATAAATGTTTATGTGCATGCACCACTCAAAATTTAGACTTTCATAACTTTTTTTTTTATGATTTACAATTACAAATTACCAACTTAAAGTAGAGCTAAAAAAACTTGTATTTAGAGCTATCAAAATGGGTAGGCCCAACCCAACCCAATCCAATCCTAACCTGCTAGAGAGTTAAATGGGTTGGGACGGGCTGACCCTTTTAATTAAAGGGCCTATAAAATAGCAGCCCAGCCCAACCCTAAGCAGGCTACGATTTGGGACGGGTTGGCCCTTCAACCAAAAAACGGACAACATTTTCCTCTTAGAAAGGATACGAACGTTGATGTCCGATCAACATAACATCAATACATACATAAATTCATTCATGAATTACACATACTTCAGTGAATATTTACAAAACAAATACATGATAGCCAAGATACAACATTCATAAGATTCATCCGAGCAAAACAACATTACATGATCACTATTTTCATAAACAAGACAATAAAGGAGAAGTGAAAAATTAGGCATAAAAACAAAAGTAAAAGAGGTCAAAGATTCATAGTTATAATGGAGTAATGGACTTGGGCTAATAAGAAAATTTAGTGGGTTAATGACCCTAAAATGTAAAATATATGTAAAAAATTATAGTCTTGATTTTATATTGATACTTTAAAAATATTTATTGACAAAATCTTAACAAGTAAAACACTACTTAAATATATACAATAAATATTTTTAAAATTCATAGCCCGCGGGTTGGCATCTAAGGCTTATGGGTTGGGCTTACGAGGCCAGCGGGCCAAGTCCATTATGACAGCTCTACTTGTATTGTTTGATTGAAGATGAATATATTGGTGAGTGAAGTGAAAGAATGGAGTACGAAATGATTGATTCAATACACTATTTGATAATCATCTATCAATTATTAATTTGATACTGAATCAATCGATAACTTATTGATTAACTAGCAAATTAATATATCTAAAAGTTGATATCCAATAAATCAAATCATTAAGTATAATTAGTCCTCCGATCCATTCCTAAGCAGCTTTAGAAAATCATCTTTTAAAAATAAAATAAAATATATATATATATATATTAAGATTTTAATTTTAACGTTCATATTTTCGTTAAATATGTGGACCGCAGGTCATCTTGATATCTAAGATTACGTGCATTATTTTCCTTAGTGCGACGAATGTAAAGAATTCAAACTACGTGTTCGTGAAAATCCCATTTTTGGTACACAATTTTTTTTTTCAATAGAGAACAATTAAATAAAATAACTCATAACACTATTAATTGACACAAAAATATTTCAATTATGTTATATATAGTTGTAATAAAGAAAAAATAATTTTATTAGGTACTAAAATAGTTTTAAAAAATAAATAAAAATAATTAAGCTTAGTGAAAATTGAGTTGGGTTGGGTCTTGACCCGTTATATAACTCATTACCTAATCTGTTTTGAATCAAGTGTTGGTTGGGTCTTGATATGTTATATAACTCATTACCTAATCTGTTTTGAATCGAGCAAATTTAGGTTGGGTTGGGTCAACCCGATGATTGTCTTAACCCATTATGACCCGCCCAAATTTAAGTCAACCCGTTCAATTGTTACCCCCTATAATAACATGATTAAATACTTAATTACCCCTCAAAACCCTTTTTACATCTTTTTCATCATAATGGTAGAAAATTATATATACTGCGGTTTGAGGTAATTCAAAAGCATCTAACTTTACCAATTTTATGTATCAATATTATGCAAAGCAAAAAAAAAAGTATGATAACTTTAGAACAAGAATATAAAAAAAGTATTTATTATTTGCATGCAAAGTAGTTGTGGAAATTCTTGTGAAAAAAATTAAAAAGAACATTCTTATCTAAATTCCTGCGTCAAGTAGGGCTTCCATTTGTAGCAAGTTTATACCACCGAAGAATTCGAATTTTATTAAAAGCAAACCTAACAAAGGTAAAAAGAAAAGAAAATAATGTGACTATATCCAGAGGCCTAATCATGATAAAGAGTTTGGGGTTCTAAATTTCTTTTAGAACCATCAATTAATTTTGTTAGGGGTTCATAAATTTTTATATATATATAAAAAAAAATATTTTTCTAGTACAAATACAGGATCTACGGAAAAGTTATTGGGTTTGTCCGAACCCACGAACCCCACCTAGCTCCGCCTCTAACTATATCTTCTATCATTTCTAAGTAATTGGACGGGTTAAATTAAATTTAAAATTTGAGTGGGTTATAAATTTAGAATATTTGTTTTAAAAGGCTTTATGGGGGATCGGACTTGCAAATCATTTTGAGATTCATGCAGGATCTTAATTCCGCAAGGCTTAGAACTTAAGCTAGCGTTTAACTGTGTGCGCAATAAATAGGCCCAACATCAAAGCTCGCTCAACAATTCCTATTAAAATCATGTATCAATTATCTAACTTAATATGTGTTTTTGATAATATTTTTTGGAAAAAAAATGTGATATTTCAATTATTTGGAAGTTAAGACAATATAGTTTGATTTGTATATCATGATCGTTTTAACATTATTGCATTGTTTATATTTGTAAAAGTATGTTAAATATTTTATTTTCTATGACTTTGTTTATTTTTTTTAAAAAAATTAATATACTTTATATATTTTGTCGTCTTCCAAAATTCAGATTCATCCAAAAATTAATTGGCATACATTTACCAATTATATTCAAACGCACGAGTTCATACAAATTTACGGCAATGACATGTATATCTTTATGTATATTAGTGTATACCAATATATTTTACTGTTACAATTATAATAGACAATGCATATGGAACATGTATATCACATTATATATCAATATATGCAAATTTTCATGGATATGCAAATATATACATGAGATATACATAAAGCTATATACAAATATAAAACCATCATAAGCACCAAATCTTTTCCAAATGTGCTCTAATTTCAAATTAAGCTTCCCAAAAATGTTTTCAAGCTATTTTTAACAACACTTTTTTTTGGATTTCAAATTTCAAAACATTCAACCAACTAAACATAAAATATTAAATTTCTACATTTCTATTAGTTTTCTATTGTACCAATTTGAGCTACATAGATTTCCTAATCGATCAAAACTTTTAGATGAATTAGTTTGAATTGTATTTTAATTAAGCTATTGAGGGATATAACATTTAAACTCTATCAAATTTGAGTTACTTTTAAGTGTGATTTTTTATCTGAATTTTGTGTGAACGTAAAATATTTTAGATATTAAGTTCCTCCTACTCCACCCAAAAAGGTATATTACTAGATTGGGATGGTTATATCCTTTAAAATTTGAATACTTTGATTGTGCTTAAAAAAGCTAAAAGACAAGAAGTTACCATTAATTAATCGAAACAAACAGTCTTCTAGGAAAGTGACATATACATACCATAAATCTTCATTCACTTAATATTTTCCATTTTAGGCCTCAAGACTAAGCTGCTGTATTGTCCAAATTAAGCAAAAGAATATAAAATGGGAATCAATCATGTTGGCCATTATAAAACAGTCAAAATCATTATTGCAATTATTTAAGTTCTGAGAATAATCTCTTTTTTAAAAAAAACAAAAAACTAGAGTATACATATCTCAATAAGATGTATATACATCTATCTCGGTAAAGAAAAACAAAAGAGAATATTGTAGAGACTTATTGACCGAATCAGATGGAGCTTCTTCACGGTCCAAAAATGAATGTGAACACACTTGTCTATTTCCATCAAGACAAGTCAGTCTCAACCCAATGAAACAAAAAGAATGCGGAAAGATAAAGCAAGAACAAGATAAAAGTGAAAAACTTATTCTTTCTATTAACACCCCAAAATTTTGTTGTCACGTGTACAAACCACTAACGTAAAAATAGAATTCGAAAGATAAATACAAGTCTCAATGTTTTTGTTTCTCAAGTAGAACAAAACATAAGATAAAGGAACAAAAGGGTCCGTCGGGATGACAAGCAGCTACCACTCAAAATCCTTAACAAGCATCGAAATCAGAAAAAGATGAAGGAGGAGATCACACGGGGCCGAGCTCGGAACCTACACAAGTGTAGAAGCAACGAGTAAGTACTAACAACATGGTACCCAGCAAGCAACCTAATAAACAACGCAACCTAGCTAGAATCGAATACTCATTTCCATCGCAACTAAACCTCCTCAAACTACAACTTGCACAAAATCAGCCCAACCTAACAGTTCTATAATATACAGTTCACAAGGCTCAATATTCACAGTCCAAAGTCACAAGTCAACAACCAACACGTATCACGTAGTCAAATCACAAGTATCAAATACATCAATTACAATTAAATAATAAGTCAATCATAAGCATCGAAATGCATCAAAACACAAAAATCAATTCTCGATGGAACCATTTCCCATCGGCTTTATATCATATCGCTAGTTGTACGATTTTTCATCGGCTTTGTATCAAATCACTAGTCGAAACCATTTTCCATCGACTTTGTATCAAATCACTAGTCAGAACCATTTTCCATCGGCTTTATATCAAATCACTAGTCAGAACCATTTTCCATCGGATTTATATCAAATCACTAGTCGAAACCATTTTCCATCGGCTTTATATCAAATCACTAGCCGAAATCCTTTTCCATCGGCTTTATATCAATTGCACTTGTCGAAAATGACCTCAACATCACAAGCACTTGCCGGAAAAGACCTCGGCATCAATAATCATCACATGTCTCATCACAATGTTCAACAATCAATGTACACAAGCAATATCATATCACACGAAGAGACAACATGTCATGTGATTCAACCCCACATTGAAGCCATCAAGGCATTTCATCAAATCAATCAAATAAGATCACAACTAGGCAATTCACAAGTTATAGTTATCATCACGAAGCATTTTCATTTATTCCTTCTTTGTTTATTAACATTAATCAAGTTGAGCAATAAAACTATTCACCTCATTTTCAATAACTCCCCAACACACATACAATGAAGAGTAGACAATTCTATTATATTACAAAACTTAAGAAATCACTTGTCTTAAATCAATCAATTAATAACTCTAAGAGTTTGGTCTTCCCCTTCCAAATCACTTTCGAAGTCACACAATCTATATACAAGCAAGTATTCACAATAAATTTTTGAAAACAATTAACACCCACATCAATTTCCTTGAAAAATGGGTTAATAAACTCAAAACTCAATTTCAAAAAAAAAACAAAAAAGGTCTGAATTCAAAATTTAATACTTGAAAATGAAGTTCAAGGCTTTAGAAACTCGACTGTGAAAATCATTTCGAAAAAGGGATCAAAATCAGCTCACAATCTCCATTTTAGTTTAGAATTTGAGTTCTTGAAAAACCTAGCCATTTAACAATCAAAATCTCATATTTTGAGGTTAAAATCCATTAATAATCAGAGGGAAAGAAGTTTTAGGATCATAAACTAAGTGATTTAGCACAAGTAAATCTTTCACAAATCACCTCCAAGGATTTTTCAAGCTCAAAAATGAAAAATGTGGCTTAAACCTCTAAAATGACAGGTCAAAATCTTTCTTAGACGCCGCTTATCGCTTAAGCACCTGCAAAAGTTTGGGGTCTCACTTTTGCGAACCAGGTTCTACTTAAGCGACCATCACTAAAGCGAACCCTTCAAAAAGTTCGGCCTTCGCTTAAGTGATCACACCTTCGCTTAAGCAAAGGTCGCTTAAGTAGAAGGTCTATAGCAAAAGCAAAAAGTACATAACTTAGGTGCCAGAAAAACAGCCAACACTCAAAACATCGAAAAGTTCATCGGGATTCGTTCAAAACCCCGTACACACAAACCAGATAAGCAAATCGATCCTACTCAACGTTCCGGACTCAATGAAACAATCGAAAAATAAACCTGAGCTCTCCTTGACCCGACATCCATGGAAACCACAAGAAACTAACACAACGACTAAAAAAGCTAAAACAAGTTCGGGACCTCACAAAAATCAACCAAGACCTCACTTATGCCTAAAACCATCCCCCGAATCCATATGAACTCTCTGAATTCTGATCCGAACATCGGAACCTCGAATGTTGATCAAAGTCAATCTAAATGTTAAATTTCCTCAATTTCACAACGAAGGACCCCAAATCCTCATAAAGACTCCGAATCAGAAACCGACAACTCTCATAGACCAAATTTCACATTCTAGAACTAATGGAATCGATAGAATTCCATTCTGACATTCGAAACTTCAAAAGACTCCAAAAACCACTTTTAAGCAACTTAGCCTTTCAAAATCACAAACTTATCAAATCTCGACTTTTCACTTAAAGTTCAAAACCATCTTTCAAAACTCAAACATAAAAGACTCGAGGTCAAGGTCGAAAGGGGCAAAATAGTAATTTTGTGAAACTTTCAAAAAATGATCGACCGGGTCATTACAACTTCAATATTTAAATTATATAAATTCTGATATGAAGAGACACAGTTAAAATTAAAATTAAAAAGAATGAGATATATGTTTCATAAAATTAAAGATTTGTTATTTATTTGTGATTAATATTGAGTGAATAATATTTGATTGAACTTATATTTTTTTTTCCTTATTGATTTGGTTGAAGAAAATTGAACGAAAATCATTACTAACTTTTGTTGAGCTATTTTATTGCCTATTGAGTCTTGAATATTTGGGTGTAATCGAACGATTAAAATTATTGAGAATGGTATCGGAAGATTGGATGTAAAAATATAGAGTTGATTCGAGTAATTTTGAAGCAAAAATTGTGATGATTCATCTGAATTTTAAGGTCAAATCCTAATAATCTATTTGAATTTATAACAATGTGAATTTTATTTCTCGACCTCTAATCCGTTTGAATTTGGCAAACTCCATTGAGAATAAAACTAATTAATCCTCAACAATAAAAAGAAAGGAAAAAAGTCTATCAAATTAACCTTTTGGGGCAATGTTCTTCTAATTTGAAGGGTTAATCTTTTTAGTTACGAAGTACATGTAACCCTTTTTAATCCCTTGAATCTTGATTAATGATTAGATAATTATAAAGTTTTTATTCATACATGTAGCTCTAAAGTACTTTGATTCTCTTCTGATGCATCTTTTTTTTCAAAAAAAATAAAATTATATTCCATAGAAGATTAAATTTATTACTATAACACTACATTAAAATTTAATGATCTTTAGCGGTAATTAATTAACGACAATAGTTTAATTGCTGTTAAATACGTCTTTTTAATGGTAATTAGTAGTCTTTGTAAATGCCTCTAAAACCAATAGTGACATTGAATCTAATGACAATTAACTAATGCCGGTAAAAACTTTAGCACATATATTTATTTAATTAAAAAAATATTTTTGTTATGGTGTAACGTGATTGAAAGAATACGTGCTTCCACTATCAGTCAACGGACCAGGCTCCTTGACTCAGCAAGAACAATAATAAAGACTAAACAATAAGGAGAACACAACACAAGCAGTTTACGTGGAAACCTCGCTCAAGGGAGTAAAACCACGACCTGTCTCACATGATTTTCAACTGTTTCCACTAATCTTCTCAAGCAAAAGTGAAACACAGTTACAACCAAAGTGAGAAGAAGTTATTAATCTCACAACTAAGTAATAACTCTATTACTTACTGAGTCTAAGCAGATACTACACTGCCCACTAAGCTATCACCACTAGACAACTTAGAATACAACTAAGCAGTTATCACACTGCCCACTAAATCAACTAACTCCTAAATGACTTAGAATTTGATTAAGCAGCAAACAATGTTGCCCACTTAATCAGTTAGCTTTAACTGATTTAGACTTTTCAAACGAACACAAAATTTGAATCCTTTATAGATTAGAAACAGATTTACAATGTAAGTACGGAAGATATGATCCTAAAACAACTAGATATCTTCCAGCTCTATCAGGTTCTGTTGCTCTTGAGGATAATACTTCTTGTGAGTTGGCCTTTGCAAGAGTTTTCTCAAGTTGCAAAAACTGAGGTTATGTTTATTGAACATAACCTTTATGAATAATAGACACAACCTTCGAGGCCATTCTATTGGCCAAGGTTTCTGCCACAGTTGGAGACTGTGCACCAACCAATTGTACTTTTTAGAGCCTGACATTTGTGTGTACATTGACACAAGGATCAGGTCCCTTTACAAGGTCTCATGGTTTTGTCAAATCATCAAAATTGCAAATAACAATTTCCCCCTTTTTGATGATGACAAACTCCACACAAATGCCTTCATTTTTCATTCCCCCTGTCAACCTTGCCGCTTGTTCATTCCCCCTGTCAATCAGACCTTCCCCCAACCTAAGCAACCAACATTATCCCCCATTTTGGCATCATAAAAAAGAAGTGCAGTAAACCAGTAGAACAAGTAAGTTTGCTAAGTAAGATCATTGCCAAGGGCAACACCAACATGGTAATAAAAATTAGATTAGACAAAAATTAGTCACAACAAAACAGAAATCAACTTCATTACATAAAAATAAACAGTCAATACATTAAATTTAAACTGAAATTAAGAACCCCGGACACTGTCCACACAAAGGAAAGACACAGGAAGTGACGAAAAAGGACTATGAGGAAATAGGCTGATGGGAGAGGGACTTAATAACAAGAGTAAGCCTAGCATTGGCTTCATCATTATCCTTGATCAATTTCTCTTGTAGGGCAGCATTCTTAGCCAGGAGCGCATCATTCTTCATCCTCAGCTCATTGACCTTTGCAGTACTAGGTCCCTCAGACTGTGCTTTGAGTAACTCAGCCTTCAATAAGGCAATCTCCGCATCTTTGTTGCTCACATGCACAATCATCTCCTCCAGCTCGTGTTTCAACTGATCTTGTTCCATTAACAACTGAGATATCTTGCTCAGTGGACCCATTTTTCCCTCAATGCACTCACATTCCACCAGAGTAGTTAGAGAGAAGAATTGCTTGGCAATTCCAACTTTACCATTTTCCCACCGGAATGTTCAGATGTTGGAACACCTTGGTCAAGAAATAACCATAGCCCATGCCATGCTTACCTTTGTGATCAACCAGTATTTTGTACATATGCTCCATCATTAGGGATGGAATGTCTAGGGGTTCAAATTAGCATAGTGATTCCATGATGAACAGATCAGTTGCAGAAGCGATTGTCTGTTTTTCTGTCCGAGGAAGATGCACCTTGTTGACAAATTCAAACACTAACTGGTACTCTCCTTTCATGAGTTTCTTTTGAACCCTCGTACGGCACATGTTAGGGAGTCTGGAGCATTCTTTCACAAACTCCTTGGTGTAAGATTTTCCTACTATGGACCTGATCCCTTCTCTGGGTACTTCCTGTATTTGTCCCAGAAGCTCCTCATCTAGATGTAAACTTTTGACTCATACCCTAGTGTTGAGTCTACCATCATCTGCAAATTCTACATTATAATAGAACTCTCGAGCATGCTCCTCAAGTAGAACAAGAGATTTGATCTTGAACAAGTGAGTCCACGACTGAATCTCCACAAGATTATATAGAGAATCCATACCTGTCTTGGTAAGGATATCAGTATCAAACACTTTTTCTCCTAGAACCTTCTGTAGACGCAGATTATCGACAATTATTTGTTTGCTCACTACTTGGTCATCCTTATTCCTTTTGGTACCTGGTCCCTGTGCAGAGTCTTGCTGGAGAACAGGAGAAGTTCCTCTCTTCCTCTTTGATGGCTCATTCCTCTTTTGTGAATTGTTTCCTTTTCCTTTCATAGGGTTAACCTTCTTGACCACAGATGCTCTAGATTTTCTTTTACCAGTCTTCTTCACTTGTTTTCATTTCTCATTTCTAACATCACCTAGGGGAGAGTCTTTTCCCACAAATTCATGCTCAAAAACTTCAATGGAAATCCACCACATCATTAGTAGGCATCTTAAAGACCTCATCACCATTTAGTTGTTTCACTGGACTTCATAACATCTCCCAAAAAGACTTCTCTAGTAAAAGGCCTTTTTTAGGGGTTTCTTCTCTGACCTTTTCTTTTTCATTCGTGGTGACATGAACCATTCTCCTTTGCACAGACCACTTGAGAGGGACATTGTCCTCGTCAGTGTCACTAGAATTATAAGATGGATGGACACCAACCTCTAGAGTTTGGTCAAAGACCGGTTCTGTATCTCCAAGAATCCCTTCTGCAAATTCACCACCTTCTTCATTTGCAAAGTTACTTCATTCATCATGTATTACTTCTTGTCTCATATTCACTAGACTTTCAATGACAATGCTCTCACTGGCAGCAAGAATGTTGGACTCGAAGGACTTACTATGAGAAAGATCACCCTCAAACATGTGGTCAGATAAAAAGGCTAGGTAGGGACCAGGTTGCTGTGAGGGTGGATGGTTATTGAAGTCAAATGGAGACTGAGGATTAAGAGGACTGACTTTTGCAATGTTAACCGAAGAGATGGTCGATATCTTCGATGGAGATGGTACATCAGATGATGTATAGAAGGCCACTGGATCTATTTTGTTCAGAGAGTCCAGTATTTGTTTGGAAGAGAGAGGTGATTGAGATATGTTAGAGAGATATGATGGAGGTTCTTTTGAGAGAGAGAAGAAAATTAGGGCCTTTTGTGGAGAGCTTTGAGAGAGAGGAAGTTTAAAATGTGAAGAGATGGATGTTGTATAAAAATAAATGTAATGATGTGTCAGGTCCCTGAGTAGACGCGTCACTTGGACTTAAAACGATGGGACACCGATCAGAATGACCGATGACTGACACGTGGAGATCTCAACGGTTCTCATTTAAAGAGAATGTTAACCTTTGGAGAGGACCAGGTCCCGATTTGCAGGTGAGATTTAATTCCTGAATGGTTCTGACCATTCTTTGCTCCTGTTATTTTCATGAGTGTATACCTGCAACAGGTACATAGTTAATCTCACTTAAACAACACTTTACCAGTAATGAGGATACCTTCCATCCTGATCATAGCCAAATGAAGATTGGATGCCTTTGGATAGGGTTAGGTTAGTGCATGTTCAGCATTCCCAGCTTCAGCTTGTTACTCTCAAATTGATCCTAGCTAAGAGCCTTTGTGAAAATATCTGCAATTTGATCTTCAGTTCTGCAGTACTGCATCCTAATGTTCCCCTTTTCAACATTATCTCTCAAGAAGTGATGTCTGACATCAATGTGTTTTGTTTTCTTGTGTTGAATTGAATTATTTCCCATATTGAATGCACTGGTATTGTCACACATGAGAGGAATGATATGGATGTGTACTCCAAAATCCTCAAGTTATTGCTTGATCCATAGTAGTTGTGCACAACAAGATGCAACAGCTACATATTCAGCTTCAGCCGTGGATAGAGCCACTGAATTTTGTGTCTTGGTTCCCCAAGAGATGAGTGAGGACCCCAAGAAATGTGCCATTCCGGAAGTGCTCTTCCTGTCCACCTGATACCCTGCAAAATTAGCATATGCATACCCTACTTGATCAAAGGAGTCCCGTACTGGATAGAAGAGGACCAAGTCCTCTGTCTTCTTTAGATACCTCAGAATCCATTTGGCTGCTTTCAGATGCAATTCCCTGGGACATGCTTGAAATCTTGCACACATTCCTACACTGAAGACGATGTTAGGTCTACTTGTTGTTAGATACAACAGTGATCCAATAATACCTATGTACATGGTTTGATTCACCAAGGTATCATACTCATGTGATCCCATCTTGGAGTTTGTATCCATGGGGGTGTCAATAGGCTTAGAGTCAACCATATGAAACTTCTTAAGCAGCTCCTTTGTGTACTTCTCTTGACAGATAGAAGTACCACTTGCGGTTTGCTTGATCTGCAGTCCTAAGAAGAAGATCAACTCTCTCATCATGCTCATCTCAAATTCATTCCCCATTAGAGTAGCAAATTCTTCACACATACATTCAGAGGTAGCTCCAAAAATGATATCATCCACATACACCTAGATGATGAGCAGTTCATTTTCCCTTTTCTTCAGAAACAAGGTGTTGTGTATCTTGCCCCTTTTGAATCCATTCTTCAGGAGGAATTTGGACAACATTTCATACCAAGCTCTTGGAGCTTGTTTCAAACCATATAGTGCCTTGTTGAGTTTAAACACATGGTTTGGGTAGTCGGCATCTTCAAAGCCAGGTGGTTGTTTCACATACGCTTTTTCCTTCAGATCTCCATTCAAGCAGGCACTTTTGTCATCCATTTGGAAGAGCTTGAATCCCATAAAGGCTGCAAAAGTTATAAGGATTCTGATAGCCTTCATTCTAGCAACATGAGCAAAAGTTTCATCATAGTCGATCCCTTCCTCTTGATTATAACCTTGAACGACCAGTCTAGACTTATTCCTCATGATAACTCCGTTTTCATCAAGCTTATTTTTGAACACCCGCAAGGTCCCTATAATGGTTCTGTCTGCAGGTCTAGAGATCAGGTACCACACTTTGCTCTGCTTAAACTGATGTAGTTCATCTTGCATTGAATTGACCCAGTCAACATCTTTCAATGCCTCATTCACACCTTTAGGCTCAATAGTTGATATGAATGTTGAGAATGCAACCAGATTTCTAGTCTTGGATCTGGTTTGCATTCCAGAATTCAATGGAGAAAGGAGATTGTCAAGGGGATGAGATGATTTATGCTTCCACCTTGATTTAGAGTTCAGGGGTTAGGGTTGATCCGTCTGTTCTTCTTCATCTTCAGAATCATCATTCTCAAGGTGAGGAGATTCCTCCTGATCTGCATTGTTGGATGGACCAGGTCCCTTGGTGGACTTGTCAGCTTCATTAATCTTCTCTGATAGACCAACATCATCAGATTCTTGACTTCCTTCAGCTTGTGGTCCGCTAACTTCATTACTCTGAATTTTGAACAGCTCTTCAAGATCATCATCATCCTTCAGCTTTAAGTTCTTCAGATCACCACCTTCATAAAAAATCACATGAACACTTTCCTCAATGCATAGTATTCTTTTATTGAAGACTCTGTAAGCCTTGCTGGAGGATGAGTACCATACGAAAACACCTTCATCACTTTTGGGGTCAAACTTTCCCAGATCATCCTTGCCATTGTTTAGAACAAAACACTTTCAACCAAAAGCCCTTAAATAATTTAACTTGGGTTTTTTGTTGTTGAGCAGCTTATATGGTGTTTTGTTCAGTACAGACCTGATCAGACACTTGTTAGTCAAGTAACATGCAGTGTTAACTGCTTCAGCCCAAAAAAATTGAGGAAGATTTGACTCGATAAGTATGGTTCTAGCAATATCTATCAGAGTTCTGTTCTTCCTTTCAACGACACCATTTTGTTGAGGTGTTCTAGGTGCTGAGAAGTTATGATGGATACCGTTGTCCGCACAGAAAATGTCAAGCTTCGCATTTTCGAACTCAGTTCCATGGTCGGACCTGATCCCTGCAATCTTGCAGTTAAGTGCTGTTTGAATCATTTTGAAGAATATCATCAGCACCTCAGCTGTCTCGCATTTTGACTTGAGAAACATAGTCCAAGTGAATCTTGAGTAATCATCCACAATCACCAGGATGTACTTCTTTCCGCCTCGGCTTTGGATTTTCACAGGCCCACACAAATCCATATGAATTAACTCGAGAGCTCTTAATGAACTTATTTTCTTCTTTGGTTTGAATGAGGATCTAGTTTGTTTCCCTTTGACGCATGCATCACACACTTTGTTGTAACTGAACTTCAGTTTTGGCAATCCACGAACCAAGTCCCTAGAGACAAGTTTGTTTAATAGAGAAGAGCTCACATGACCTAGCCTCTTATGCCATAAGTCGGCATTTTCATTTTCATAAGGCATGTCAGATCGTCTCCATGAGTTGTTTTCAGGTCTGCCACATACATATTTTTCCGCCTTCTGGCCGTCAGGATCACCTTTTTGGTCGACAAGCTGTGACAATGCATTTGTCTGATAAATACTTGACCTCGTTTCCCTTATCACATATCTGGGAAACGCTAAGCAAACTATTTTTTAACCCACTCACATAGTAGACATTTTCAATAGAGTCTTCAAGTGATTTCTCAATCCTGCCAACTCCAAGAATATACCCTATCTTTCCATCGCCAAAAGAGACACCTCCCCCTTGAAGTGCCTTGAGTGAAAGGAAGTTTTCGGTCTTCTCAGTCATGTGCTACGAGCATCCACTGTCCATAAACCAGCACTGACTGCTACTTCCTTCACTCTCTTGCAACAAAGGTCACTTATATACTTGGGAACCCATTTTAATTAAGGGCGTAATAAGAATGTTTCTTGCCCAATGAGGCATGTTAGTCCTTTTCCTGTTTGAGGACTTAAGAATGGGAGTATGTCCCCTTTTTTGTGCTATTTTCTGTCTATAGTACACTGCAAATTTTTCTTGTGAGACTTTCCAGGCAGGGAAATCCATTTTTAGATGACCATTGCGACCACAGTGAAGACACAATAGATTATCTGACACAGACACATATTTGCTGTGGGGATTGTAGGGAGGACTGATGTTCAAGCTACCTAATCCCTTTCTATTATAGTTGCTTTGACTGGTGATGTTGGAAAGTAACTTGGCGGAGCTGATCCATTTTGGAGAATTTTTCAGTTTTTCTCTAAGACAGACCAAGTCACTCTCCATCTGATCATTTCTTTCCAGGGCTAGAGCAAGTCTGGTCTCAGCAGTGTTTAGACTGGCTTCTAGTTCTATTTGCAGACTGGTGACTTCCCCCTTTCTTTTCCCAGATTTCTCATTCATTATGCTCAATTGTTCCTTAAGTTCTAGATTTTCAGTTTCTAGAACTGGCAATTGTTCTTCAATAACAAATAAATGAACAGTCAGGGTTGTTTTTTATTCACTAAACTTATCCAAACTATTGTTCATAGAGTCCTTTTCAGCAGTTAACTCTATAACAGAATTGATCAGGACATCAACTAGATTTCTCAACCTTCTAACAAAATAAGTATTCAAGTTTGTTCAAGGTCAAGAAGAGTTACCTTTTCTTCGTCTTCCACCTTATCGGATTTTGCCATAATAACAAATAGGCATCAAACATATTCTCATCATCTTTAACAACCATCATGGATGCATCATCCGGACATTCTGATTCTTCTAACTCACTTGGTGTGTCACCCCAAACAGCCAAAGCTTTCTTCACAACATAATCAGCTGCAGCTTTTCTTGCATTCTTTTCGGGTACCAGGCCCCTCCTTTTATCTTTTTCACCACCGGATCTTTGATACTCTTTGGTTTCAGCTTTTAGCATTGGACAATCTCTTATGAAGTGTCCCACCTTTCCACATTTGTGACATAAGTCACTTGTATTCGCAGCACTGGGAGTGTTCCCTCACTTACGAAAACTTCCATGCTTTCTCATAATTTTTTGAAATCCGTTGGTGAGATAAGCCATGTCTTCCTCTTCACTGGAGGCATCACTTGGGGAATTTTGAGAGCTATGGACTTATCTTTCCTTACCTCCTTCCTTGAAGTGTCTTGGTTTCTATTCATTTCATGAGTCTGAAGGTTACCAATCAGAGCATCCATCATTAGAACCTTCAGGTCCTTTGCCTCAGTAATGGCATCCACTTTGTTTGCCCATGACTTGGGAAGAACTCGAAGAATCTTCCTGACCTGCTTACTGGATGAATAGGTTCACCCAAACATCGTAGTTCATTGGTTATGAAGGAGAATCTCGTATTCATGTCATGAATAGTTTCCCCTTCCTTCATTGTGAAGTTCTCATATTGGGTAGTCAACATATCCACTTTTGATTCCTTCACCTGCTCTGTGCCTTCGTGAGTTGTTTTCAAACAATCCCAGATTTCTTTTTCCGATTCACACGTAGATATACAGTTGTATTCTTCAGCACCTATTCCACACACTAGCAGCTTCTTAGCTCTGTAGCTTTTGTTGATCTTCTTTCTATCCACCTCATTGTACTGTTGGCGTGTCTTTGGAACAACTTTTGTAATTTTGCCATCTTTCACTTCGGTTGTTGGGATGAAGGGTCCATCCAGCACTATATCCCATAACTCGCTGTCTTCAGCCATTAGATAGTCGTGCATCCTTGTTTTCCACCAGCTATAGAACTGGCCATTGAAACGAGGTGGTCTTGTTGATGATTGTCCTTCTTCTAGGTTCAGTGGAACATTTATTCTTTTACATGAAACTCTCTCTTGGTGTTAACCAACTAGAGAGCACCTGCTCTGATACCAATTGATAGAATACGTGCGTCCACTATCAGTCAATGGACCAGGTCCCTTATCTCAACAAGAACAGTAATAAAGACTAAACAATAAGGAGAACACAACACAAACAGTTTACATGGAAACCTCTTTGCTCAAAAGAGTAAAACCACGACCTGTCTCACAGGATTTTCAACTGTTTCCACTAATCTTCTCAAGCAAAAGTGAAACACAGTTACAACCAAAGTGAGAAGAAGTTATTAATCTCACAACTAAGTAATAACTCTATTACTTACTGAGCCTAAGCAAACACCACACTGTCCACTAAGCTATCACCACTAGACAACTTAGAATTCAACTAAGCAGTTATCACACTGCCCACTAAATCAACTAACTCCTAGATGACTTAGAATTTGACTAAGCAGCAAACAATGTTACCCACTAAATCAGTTAGCCTTAACTGATTTAGACTTTTCAAACGAACACAAAATCTGAATCCTTTATAGATTAGGAACATATTTACAATATAAGTACGGAAGATATGATCCTAAAACAACTAGACAACTTCCATCTCTATCAAGTCCTTGTTGTTCTTGAGGATGATACTTCTTGTGAGTTGGCCTTTGCAAGAGTTTTTGAGAGTTTTTTCAAGTTGCAAAAACTGAGGTTATGTCTATTGAACATAACCTTTATGAATAATAGACACAACCTTTGAGGTCATTCTATTGGCCGAGGTTTCTGCCACAATTGGAGACTGTGCACCAACCAATTATACTTTTTACAGCCTGGCATTTGTGTGTACATTGACACAAGGATCAGGTCCCTTTACAAGGTCCCGTGGTTTTGTCAAATCATCAAAACTGCAAATAACAATGATCAAAGTTCGCTTTTTACTATTCCACAAAGTTATTCCTATAAATATCACAATCTGAATTGTCTGATCAACTATAATTTTCTCCTCTTTATAGGAGACTATATTTGCCAATAATTTTAGTTCTTTAAACATATTTTTCAACTTTTTATGATTCAATTTTTTGTATTCCAACCTTTTAATATTCGAACGTTTTTTTTTTCAAACTTATGTTATACCGATCTCTTCTATGCTCTTTATTTGTTGCTTTAATAGAAAAACTAAATCACAATGAAATATTTGCAACTTAAGAAAATTAGAGGAGATGTTTTTTTTTTCCAGTTCCCCATATATAACTCATATAGTCAATTAATCATATAATAAGGAGATAAATAAGAGTAATTTAGTCTCTCTTCTTTTTTTATCAATATATGCTATGTCAAATCGTTTTAATCGTTGTTAAATATTGGCACTACTTAAACAACGCTTAAGGAGTATAGTTTAAGATTTACTCCATCTGTCGCTTGTTTTATGTTATTTTGTTTCATCACACTTTGGTGAATATTTCACTTCTAATTTTTACTCGTTTTAACCCACCTGAACTTAAGAGTTTATAGATCATTCTTTGTATAATTTGATGTTGGGTTTTTTAAGGTGTGAATGAAGAATGAAATGTTGTGATTTTTCAGAAAAGTTGTGATTTTTTCGAGAGATTGTGACCTTCTGAAGGGATGTAACTTTTTTTTGAAAAGATTGTGATTTTTCCGATAAGACACAATAAACATATGTTTACACTATCCTTTGTTGTTTAAAATAGAGGGAGTTTCCTCTCAGTTTTCAACAACGAATTTTCTGAACTTCTTTTTTGTCACAAATAAATTCTAGTGTCTTTTACTGTCGTTGAGTGATTCGCTAACATTGTAATTTTAAGTATTGATATACCTGTAAGTAAAATACCTATAAGACTAAGGGAGTGTTCAGATAAGCTTTTTTTTTTAAATGACCTAAAAGTCGAAAGACTATCTACTTTTGACTTTTAACTTTTTTTTTCATAGTACTATTTTTTAAGTCTAAAAGCACTTTATGTCTTTACCAAATACCTCTAAAAATAAAATAAAATATTTAAAGTCATAAACACTTGCTCCCAAAATAAGTCCATTCAAACATCCTCAGAGGTATCATGAGCCCCTCATAAGAATATCAAATACAAAAGGTCTTCCGGCATATCCCGAAATATTGTAATGTCTAAATAAATAGAATAATAAACACCAATTTCTTCCGATTATAAAGTATATCCACCATCCTAATAAGGATATATTCTCCCCGTCCTATCTTATATGAATTAATTTGATCTGATATAAAGTTTATGAATTTTTTTTAAAAAAATAGTGAGAAATATATGAATCTATCTTTTGTTTTTGTGGACAAACTACAAAAAATCATATAAATTGCACAAGAAATATATTTTAACCCACGATCTTTCATAGTATAGTTTTTTTTTTTATGTCAAACTTTACCCATTTCTAGTCAACATGAACATGAATACGTGGATTTGATGGGAGGATAGTCTAATTATTGTGCATATTGATTAAGAGGTGGATAGGTATGGAGGGCATTTTCACCATTAAAAGAGATGGCTTTGACTCTGCGAAGACTACATTTAGTTGCTTGTGAAAACGAAATATAAGTTACTTTCTCCATTTCATATTAATTTAATTTTTGAGGTGTTTCACACCTTTAAGAAAAATAGATTAAGACATAAATTGAACATGACTTTGCATTTTTACCCTTATTACTTATTGTCAAATTTATGATTAAAATAACAAAATATTAATTAATCACTAAATCCAATACTAACTAATGAGGGTTGGAAGAACACTCTAAAAATAGTCTTGAAAACTAAACAATTAAGTTAATTTGAAAAATGGAAATGCCTCAAAAATTAAATTAATATGAAATGGAGGGAGTAATTAACAAGAATAAAAAATCGATAAAATCGAATTTGGGTAATGCTACAGTTAGTTTGACTTAATACGGAGTTTAAGAAAGATTTTTTAAAAAAAAAATTGTGGTCTAAAATAAGTGATAGATGTTTATGTAGCTATAAATTATTTCATTGAGGATAAAATGAGTATTTTAAAATTAGATTGTTACTTAAATGTGTTATTCTTTTCAAAACTGATCAAAAAAGAAAGTAAATGATACTCCCTCCGTCCCTTTTTAGTTGTCCACTTTAGAAATGGCACACAGATTAAGGCAACAATGATTAGCACAGTGAAGTTACAATTTTACCCTTATGACAACTTTTCACTTCAAAATTACAACCACTTATTTGAATTCAAGTGAAATAAATTGGAGGGAAACAACATACA